>VWZZ01002571.1:159843-189765 GCA_013399095.1 Psophia crepitans | reverse complement strand
CCTGGAGTACTACCTTCAGCCCTAGGGCCCCCAACATAAGAAGGACATGGACCTTTTTGAGCAAGTACAAGAGAAGGGGCACGCCGTGAAGATGATCAGAAGGCTGGAGCACCTCTCCTGTGAGGACAGGCTGAAAGAGTTGGGATTGTTCAGCCTGGAGAAGAGAAGGCTCTGCGGAGACCTTATAGCAGCCTTCCAGTACCTAATGGGGACCTACAGGAAAGCTGGAGAGGGACTGTTGGCAAGCGCTTCTAGCAATAGGACTACGGGCAATGGTTTTGAGGTGAAGAAGGGTAGATTTATATTAGATATTAGGAAGAAATTCTTTACAGTGAGGGTGGTGAGGCACTGGAACAGGTTGCCCAGAGAGGTTGTGGAGGCCCCATCCCTGGAAGTGTTAAAGGCCAGGTTGGATGAACTAGATCATCTTTAAGGTCCCTTCCAAACCATGCTATGATTCTATGAGTTCTGTGGATGTTGCATTAGAATAAATCACTTCAGGCACTATTCAGTGTGAAACAGAAGTGTTGAATTTGAAAATAAAAGTGCATTTAAAGGAGTAAGAGCCACAGTTGGTCTAAATGCTGATCACTTTATCATCGTGGTCATCTAGTATAAGATCTTATTGCTGGGGAGATTTCCTTAGAAGCGCTTTCACTCTTATTGATCTTGGTGGCAAATCAAAATAAGCATTAGGTCTCTTTCTGCTGAATTGCTTTGCAGAATACTAAAGAGCAGCATATCTGCAAGCAGTTTTGTCTCCTAAGCTATCTTTTCCTGAATCCATAATCTCCTTTGATTTCTTTTGGGTTTTTAGAAACAAATTCCTGTTTCTGTAATGTCTGGAGATCATTAGAACTGATATGTACCTTCATGCTTGAATTCAACATACTCCTTCTTTTTCATAAAGCAATAAAAGTATGATCTGGTTTGTCTCTTTTTCCATTTTTTTGTGTGTGTGTGTGTGTCTTAAATAGTTGATCCTCTTTTTGCCTTGTAAAAGGACAAACAAGATTTTTATCTTTTTTTCTGGTTCTCTTTTTTTAATGGATTGCAAATAGTTGGCTACTTTTAAGGATAATCTGAATTGAATTGGTTTAGAATAGGTTACCTTCAGCTTTGTGTCCCGTGAATCTCCTTTCAAACTTCAGAAATCGAGACAGATCTTTAGTTCACTGTCATTCATTGTAACTTCTCTCCCATTTGCCACGGTCATCTCTTCTTCCTTCCAGATCTCAAATTTTCAAAAATACTAGTGTCTGATTGTCTTAATAGCAGTAAGTTATAGCATAGTTCGCTAGCCAGCTGTTCAATTTTGAACACTTTCCCTCCTATGAATTAATTGTTGCAGTTACGGTATTTTTGCATATTTCGGGAGGGTCTGTTATGGGATAGAAACTTTAAGTACCTCGCTGTGGGGAGCAGCAGGTTCCCAATGCTGTAGCTCACTGGTGCCTGATGTTGTGTAGGTTACAGACAGTATAGGTCTGCTGACAGACACTGAAGAGGAGAGCTGTTTTCAAATGATATTTCTTCTAAGCTTAATTTTGCAAGTATAAATGCTTCAGTCCTTGCTAGCATAAGGCATTTTGTAGAAAATAATGAAGGTTGTGTCTTGAACACAAGACGCAACCGTCATGATGTGTTTTCCTGAAACACAAAAATAAGATGGTCTTTTAAGAAGTGTAATTACACGTAGATGTGACTGTTAGGCAGTACCATCATGAATTTGGCAACCGTACTGACACTATTTTTAGGCTAGGGGAAGAGGAATGTGGCCAGTAGGATGATGTTGGGAGAAAGGTTAGTGGTGACTGGTGGTTCCGACCTTCGGCAAAGCAAAAGGATCCCACTTTAGCACCTCGTACAAATTAAAGAGGAGTAGAGCTCTTCTGTAGCTACGGACTTCTTGCTGAAATTTGAAATTACATTTTTTGTCCTAAACCCAGGCCATGGAAACAACTTCTGAAGACAAGGACCTGTCTTGATCTTGCTGATATTCTGTAAGCAGTGTGTGTGGAGGGTGTATTTGATAAGTTGAGGGAGTCTTTAGCCTGGTGGACTGTAAATATATTCATGTTACGAGCAGAAGTTGCTCCCCCTCACATGGGCACATTAAAAATAATGATCTTCTAGAGAAGGACTGAAACATATGTAAACTGAAATATTTGTTACAAGCCAAAGCCAGATACTTGCCTCTGACCACTGCAAAGTCTTTTCAGCACATCCGTGTCATGTTTTGATTTCCTTTTTATTTGCCACTTTAGCTTTTACTATGTTGTCTTGGCAAGTAGCTAATGTTATTGTGGGCTTTTTGTAGCTTACTCCAACTACAAAGAATTCAGTTACAATAACAGCTATTTGAAAAGGCAAAAAGTCATCAGTTTTCTTTTCTAGTGTTCTTACTAGTTTAATTCCATGGAGTGTATGGAATTCCAACTACTGTTTCTAGACTAATAAAGTAAGTTGGAATAGCTAACTATCTGTTTGCACCATACTTTGTGCAAAACAAGGCATGTCTCCTATGCTGGTATGACTTCAGCTGTGAGTACTAGCTGTTCTCTGCCTGTACCTGGTAGAAAGTTAGGCCCTGAGTAAGTGCTGTTAACTTTTAATACTTTGACCTTTAAAGTTTCAGATTACTGTTAACAATATTTGTTAGAATAGAGCTTTATCAATCTGCCTTCCTAGTATGGAAGTGGCAAAATCACAATTCTGCCAATTTTTTTCACAGCACCCTACCACCAGTCCCCCAGCCCAGGAGCTGTTGGTCTCCAAGCCTTCTGTACTAATTTTAAAACTAATGAGCATTGCTGCACTGTCAGAGAGCTCTTTCTAGAAATGTTTTGTGCACTTAAATGAGTGTTTACTAAAGGGCTTTTTAAATTATCTGTAACTGTATTTCATGTCCAGTATTGCAAATTTAATAATACTGTGACTTGTGGGCATAGCATAATTAGTCTCTGCAAGTGAAAAAGGACCTTTTCTGGAGGGTAAAAGGGAGGCATTTAATAAATACTCACAATCTACAAAGCCAAAGTGCTATAATTTAGCAACATCCTGTTCTTCCCCCTTTGAACTGATTTTTGTAGTTTCTTGTACAGAGTATGTATGAAGATTTTTAAAGCCTACCAAAATTCATATTCAGAACTGTCTTGCAGTGTACAACAAACTGTATTTTTAAACCCTCAGTTTAGTAATATAGCTCTATGAAATTAATTCTACATTTATTTAAAAAAATGTTAATTTAAATTAAAAAGCTTCAACATCTCCTCCCCCACCCCCTATCTTGGTTATTTTCACTGTTGCTGGTGAATTGTTTGGAATTTTTGATTTCAGTATGTGGTCCTAATTTTGGAAGTAAGCCTGACATCTTTTGTAACTCAATTAATAGAAGCTTGTCTAAAGAATAACATTAGCAGATATGTGGAAGAAATTACTCAACATAGCATTTGTAAGAGGAGGTCATGCTGCTCAACTGCTGTTTTTTTCAAAGAAGTTGGTCAGTATGAAGACAAAGTTTATTGTCTCTTTAGATTTCCAAAAAGCATTTTTTTGAGTTATCACTGGCCTCTTGCAGGAATCCATTGCTACTGAGGCCATGCTCTTGAATGATTTGTCACAGTGCTGGAAAATCAAGTGACCAGAGTTGACAGTTCGGCAGTGCTAGCAAGTTACTTGAGGTAGCTACAGCCATGGCAAACTGCAGGCAGCTCCACGAGCACAGGATTCCTCAACAGATGATAATTACACTTTGAAATAGCAAATGGGGTCTAACGTACCTAAATTTGAACTGGCACATGGGAGATACAATTCTAAATTAATACATGGAACTGGTGGACCTGAACTCAAAATAAGTAGTAAATGTTGAAAACTTTTCAGTATAATGTATGGAAGCTCATAAAAAGTGACATAGATGGCGTGAACAAGGATTTATTGTTCCTTGTGGGGAACAATACACTTTGCACTTTGCAAGGGGTGGAAATATTAAATCAGTAGGCGGCAAAAGAAGGTGCTTCATAATGAAATGTGTAGCTGCATGAGTGCCAGAAGTGTGGTGGCTGCCAAAGACTTCCACAAAAAGTGAAGAGATGAACCATGGAGAAAAAGTTCATCAAGCTCTGTTAAATACAAAGATGCCAGAGCTGTCTCTAAAATGCACAGATACACAGAATATTAAGAGATTGGAAGAGTATTCTAGAAATATCACATTGTTTCATGTTACACATATGAAAAGCTAGATCTGTAAAAAAACCCTGAAAGTATTGTTTCTTTTCCCAGTCTCGCCAGCTGGTAACAGTGACTGAAATGAAAAACGTTAGTGTTGCTGGGGGTTTGCCAGTACTTGAGTAAGAGTTTCGTGTGTTGGCATAGCACGCTTTAATAATAAATCACTCTTGACACTTTAGATTGCTAATGATATTGGCTAGGAACCTTTTCAGTGAACTTTAAATAAAGGAAAACACTGTTTTAAAATCTGAGTCAGCTTTTGAAACAATGTTCTGAGAAACTTACAGTTCTGATCAAAACATTAGTTTTGTCAAACCTATACATATTCTTGAATATGTTGAGAATAATGTAGTTCAGAGTAGTTATTGTACTGTGTATATGCATATAGAGCTGGAAAAAGGTGGATGCTTCTGTTACCGTAAAATCCGGCAGAAGAACTCTCTAAGGCTCATTTTGGAGTTTTAGAAAGCAGGCATTCTTTGTTGCAGCGCTGGATGCACGGGGGATCACTCCTCCTATCATGCATACCCAGAGTTAGAGTTAGTTTACATTTATTAGCCCAAGTTATGCATATTCATACATTCATCAGAATAACCTGTACGTATTCATACTTTCTAAACTAGGATTGGTCAACTCTTTGCTCGCTTTGATTTAAAAACACAGTATCTCCTAAATTTACTACACATGTTCAGTGAGTAGGGGTCTTTATCTGGGGAGGGGGAGTTTTTAGCACTGGAGGTGTGGTTTTCATATTATAATGAGACAGTTCATGCTAAGGATACCAATTAGAGGAGTTTCTGCTGACTTTTGGCTCTCAAGGATGTATATCTCTTCTTTAACAAATGTTCCTCTATTCAAGATTCCTTTGCTACATCTTATCTAAGCATACCTCATTCTCATTAAATACACTGGAAAGTTTCAAGGATGGTCCTCCTGCTCTCAAACCCCCAGTTTTCTTATTCTCAGGCAATGAACAATAATGAAAACACAGCTCAGAATATGCATCCTACGTGTTAACTCCTTCTTCTCAAAAGTGCTTTCAGCTATGTCTGTGTGTTGCAAAGGTTATAATGACCTACTCTATTATCAATAGAAATGGTAGTGAGGCATTTCAGCTTACACTTCATTGATTTTTTTCTTATTTGCATATTTAATGTTACAAAGTACCTGGTCTTTTTCGTCATGTTAAGAAAATCTGGCTTCCATCATGTTACAAACAGCGCCTGAAACTTTTCTCCATGTAACGTTCTGCATGATACGCCTGCAGATCGCAAATCTTCATCTGTTTCACATATATGTGTGCGTATGTGTGTATATTTTTCCCAATACACTTGATGGCAAGGAATATAGGGGATGTTCTGGAGAACCAAATGCCAAACTTGCTATACAAGGGATAGGAGGAAAGTTGTAAACTATTAAGTGTGTCAACGTGCTTTGATTCTGGCATCCTGACTGTGTTCTATTTCACACTTTTTTGGCAAAAAATCCAAGCCATGTCGAAAAGCTTGGGCTAGACAAATAAAAGCTGCTTTTGGTCCACCCTCCAAACAGTCTGGCCATAAGCCAGTTGTGGTTCTTAAACCATATGGCTGCATCACTTCAATCACAGAGCTGTGCTAATAAGCTTGTCATCCATAGCAGTTCTCCCTCCAGTGACACCTTGGAAACTCATAAAAAGTTATTCATCCGCTGATCACCTTTTTATTAACCTCTGTCCCCCCACCCCTCAGGTGCTACTCTGTTCTCCAGTGTAATCTCCTTTTCTTATTTGTGTGCACATTCTTTTGCATTGTTTGGTACTAAAAAGCATGCTGCTTAAATGGACCCACTGTGTTGTACCCGGGGGGGAATCTAGTCTACTCTGTGCTTTATATCACACTATCCTGAAATGCTGAGTAATCAGCCATCTTTGTTAATCATCCACAAATCTTATTAGTAGTAGGTTCTTTTTATTTTCGTCCCCATCGTTGATAAAGATTTCAAATGTTAAACTGGAAGGGATGCTCTGTAGATGCTGCTAGACAGTCCACTTGAAGTTTCACGTTGACTGATTGCTTTTGCTTTCTCTTAGTTAAGTAGCTTGTGGGCTATTTTACATGTTTTCTACTGCTTCCACTTTCATGGAATAAATGACGCTGTTAGTAAAGAGGAGAGAAAGACAGAAGCAGGTTTAACAAAGGAAGTAAAATGGAGCGAACATAAGTACTTGATCTGGAGGTTTTGGCAGAGACTAATGATGTTTCACTTTGGTAGGCTTGTACATCTGGTTCTTTTATAATCAGAATTACTCAGTTCAAGCTTATGTTTTACAAATTTTAATTCCATTTTCTTTACCTTGAGTATGCTATTTCTGTATTATCTGCAAAACGTATCTGTAACTACCTGAAATATATGAATTTTGCTCTGAGTGTTATTTGTGATACCTTCTTTCCTCCTAGGGCAACTGTGAAACTCTGCCGTGGTGTCAGCAACTTTGCTGGCGCTTTCTGTAACCTAATGCTCACTGTTAATCAAATTTATAGCAGTACCTTAGGTGTATAACAGAACAGTCCTCCTGTTCAAATAATCTGTTATATAAGTGTGTATTGTAATTCCCTAACAATAATCTTTGCCTCTTGTAGACCATGACTGCTATGTAATTCCTCGGGAAAGTTGTGTAGGAACTAACATGACTGATAACTATTTAATAATTTGTGATGTGTTTTGAGAAGCATAATGTAGGCTTGTGAAATACTTGGTCTTATTACAGAATAAGAACTGTTCATTTAAATTCTTTGCATTCTATTTTTTTCTTTTTTTCTCCTCTTTTTGCCCCTCCCCCTGTTTGGCTGGTTGTAAGTGAGCTGTTCAGACACACAGTTTCCTTAACAGCCTTATGTTTGGTTTATCCTGTTGGCTAACTTAGCATAAACTGCAATTGTTCACAAGTCATAACTCTGGCCTCTAACCTGACACTTTAAAAATGCATTCTGTGTTCTTTTATCAAGAATTTTGAAGTATAAATATTCGAGACAAACTTGACTGTTTGTCACATTAATTGCTTTATTCAGTTTTCTGGAGCCTTCACAATACTAACAAAAGTTGTTTGAAATAAAGAAGGAGCTACTTGAGATTCATTTTCTTCCATCTGCCTGCAAGGAGAGGTCTATGCTCTAAGCAGGCCATATAGGTGAGCTTTAGAAGAAAGAAAAAAGTCATAGGAAGTGGGTGACTCTAAGGGCAATTTCTCTACTTTATGTTGAATGCTACTCTTTTTCTTCTGACTCAGTAGTGAGTTGCAGCTCAAGTACTAATCCTTAAAATTGAAAGCTCAACTGTTTAGAGGTGGTGTTAGCTATATAACAAGAGGATTCTCACAAAGAATGTGTTGCATGGCGAACCTATCGCAATCCACTCAAGCAAATCAGGTTATAGATGATTTTTCCATAAGCAAAGCTCGGTTGTAAAAGTTCACCAGTAGCTGCTTTTGTTGTACAGAGTTTCTAAACATCTCCAGAGCCTTTGCAGTAGTGTGCTTGAGCATGTGTGCTCCAGCAGTTTTCCATGGTCACTCTTGTTTTCTCATGAGCTCAGGACAAATACAAGTTACTTGGCTAAGTTCAAAGGAATGCTTTTCCTTTAATATGAGAGAAGGGCAGTCAAGCTCCAAATAAGCTCTGGGAAGATATGATCTCCTTCTTACCATATTATGCTGCAGTTTCATTAGTGGAATATCTAGGGGAAAAGGTATAGAATACTTCCTTCAGAGTAGGAAAAGGACGTTCTAAAAAGGATGGTATAAGCAATTAGCAGCTGCTAAACCAGAGAGCATCTGGACCTGTTAAATGTACCGAGTATCTATTACAATAATCTCAAGTATTATTTTGTTTAAGGTGATACAAATGGAAAATTATTTTCTACCTGGAAACTTAACTTAAGAAAGTAATGTCAATCTTGCAGTATGGAGGTCTCCAGTCACACCTCCGTTTCCTGAGGAAGCAGAAAATCTTGATGGTAGTAAACACAAGAGTTGAATGCAGTGGTGGATTTTCTACTTAAATATGATTAATGCAATTCCGATACTCACTAAGTTTACAAAGATAAGTTTACTTTTTCATCAGGTATTTAAAAAGCAGGATAAGTTCTGTAGAGTTAGTTGTAGTTACTCTCTTGCTATTCACCCAGTGTGATTAATTCCTGAATGAGTTGTCAACTATCTACTCCTGTCATTAGTCCTGCTGGGCAGGGAGAGAGATTGGACCTAATGACTTCCTCTGTTGCTTGCAACCTGAATTATTCTGCAGTTCTAAATGTTTCCTTCTCTATCTAGGATTTCTAGGTATCTCTAAAGGATACCTTAGCAGTTAGTGTGCAATTATAATGAAGATTGCTGGAGCCAAAATAATAATTACAAAATTAAGTGGCCAAAATTGAATTTTTCACACTATTCAGTAAATAGGAATTCAAACTCTTCTTAGGCAAAAATGGTGTTTTAAAAAGGTCATTGTAAATTTGAAAGAAGCATGAGAGTCATTTGAGTGGCTTTATTTTCTCCCCAACCCTCCACGTTACCCTTTTAGTACAGAATCGTGAACATTTGAACCCTGCCACAGTGATCATACTGATGATATTTCATCTTGCAATGTTAGGTGAAGGCCGGTAAACTGACTCTCAACTGTCTCCGTAACAGAGGCAGAAGGATGCCACTTTTGCAGACAACCAGAACTTGCTCTGAAAACTGGTGTCTGGCAGTCTGTCCTCATGAGTTGAGAAATTGAGATGTGTGCAAGTTCGCCTTTGCTGTCCCAGGGCGATCTTGTGCAGGTTACATGATGAGACACAATATCAGGAAAAATTGTTTTTCAGAGACGGCGCTTCTTAAAGGACTTGCTTAACTGAAATGTCATCGCTGCTTATCAGCTTTGTAAAGCTTTATGTATGTTATTGAGTATAAAACTAAACAAGCAACTGATTTTCTTCACTCCAAACTGGAAGAAACAGTAATTTCTCTATTTATTGAGATGTATTGTTTTATATGGATTACATCTTACACTGAACTGTTCCATCAGTGTTTTAAAAATCATGGCTGAAAATGCAGTGTATCAGAACTGCTCTTCAAAGCTTCATTAGTGGAAGAAATACTTAAATATTTTGATGCTGTGTTGTGGCATGGGAATCAAAAGTTAAGACTGTGAATTACTAGTTGCCCACTTGAATGCTTAGATGCCTAATTTTTAATTGGATTAACTGAAATTGGATTTTGAAATTAGAATTAATTTAAATTAACTAGATCTAACTGAAAAGCCTTCTGTTGGAAAGTAAATCACTGGATATTCATGTATTTCAGGTAACATTCAAGGAGCGACAATAGTGGATGCCCTTGATACGCTATACATCATGGAAATGAAAGAGGAATTCAAGGAAGCCAAGGAGTGGGTTGAAAAAAACTTAGATTTCAATGTGGTAAGTAGTGTTGCTAATGAACATTCAATGCTCTGTTGACTCTCCAGGGGCCAGCTGAGGACTGAGTTCTAATATTGCAAGCACTATCATAATAAACTTAGTACTCTGCTTATACACAGTTTTTCAATCTCAGAGATTTATATAGATAGGAGGCAACAAGCTGTACTGAAGGAAGGAAGGAGAAATAGAGTATCTGCCATTGTAAAGTAACCAACAAACTTTTCGGCTCTTTGGATAGAAGAATTGGGAGACTTCAAGCATTATTTTTTTGGTTATGTAAACATTTTACATTATCACTTTGCGAAATTTTCCACAGATTAGACTTGCATTTATAGAAAGCTATGTGCCGTATATACCATTTCAGTTCTTTTGTGTATTCTAGTAAAGTTGAATCCTATGAGTTAGGCTGAACTGTTGGAACAATTGGGGTGCTTTAGTCTTATGAAGCACCAGGTCGTCACAACTGCATGTACAAATCATCCCATTAACTGGTAAATATACAGCTGAGAGCAAAGTTCATTATTAGTATTTTTCTTATCCTAGAAAGGCCCTGAACAGGGAACCTCTGTAAAACTTCAATTAAATTGGGAAGTTCTGGTTTTGGTCTCTTTTTGCTTTTTTTTCTTTTGTGGGCCAGAGTATGTATTGTAATTGTTGAGTACAGAGAGCTGATCACAGAATCGTAGAGGTTGGAAGGGACCTCGAAAGATCATCCAGTCCAACGCCCCTGCCAAGGCAGGACCACCCAGAGCAATGGAGTACCCCTGCTGATTGGTGTAGGAAAGTATTGTAGGCATGGTACACTGAGCACTTAAAAGCTCTTGTAGTTGATGCGCGTAATGGTAGAAACACTTTCTGAAAACAAAGTACTCTTTCTAATATGTTATGCAAAAGTCAGGATTAATTAGCTTCTCTTACATGCTTGAGAATTAATTATAATTTTAAGGAGGAGTTAATAAATAGATATTATGTAGTTTATATAAGCAGCAATTTAGTGTGCATTTAAGTTTACATTAATAATGTAAATACAGGATATTAAACTGTGCTTCCAAGTAGTGACACATATCTGAATGACAAATTAACTTTATCTTGTGCATAAGATTTAGTTTTTTCTAAAGGAACTTTTGTTACATGAAATTCCTGTCTTTTTCCTAATAGCTTAGCATTATTAAGATGTTTAAAAATGTAAGAACAAAACATCATATTAAATAGCAAACTCTACTTTGAAGGAAGAGCTGAGCCCCGCTTGGAAGAACATCATAAAGCACTGTAGAATGTTTTACGTTAGTAACCCTAAAGTCTTTGTTTTGACATAAATCTTGCTATACTTTGTGCTGGAAACTTCTACTCTAGATGGTACTGTCAACAGTTTCAGCTCCTCTTGCTAATTTATGTCTTTTTTAAAACTCGGTAGCACTTATTTTTTTCTCAGCAATGCTTAAAAGCCATGAAGTCTTTCAAAATGTCTGAAACTTTGTGTAGTGTTAGTCTGTCAATGCAGCAATCCAGCAAATTTACTGAAACTACTTTACAGATAATACTGATATGTATCAAGAACAATACCTTGTTCCCAATATTCCTGTAGACAGCTGCCTTCAGTTCAGCACCTCACAAAATTGTTTTCATAATACTTCATAGTCATATAGAATTTAATTTTATATTGGCATAAGTAACGAGTAGATGAATTTTTCCCAGTGGAATGAGGAAATGAAAATAAATAACCACACCACCAACTTTAATAATTGACGTCAGTTTGTTTAATGGCTGAATTGTTTGAAGCTACTTGTAATCTTGTTTGGTTTTCCACTTAAAATATAAGTTCTAGTTTCAAATGCTGCTTTGTATTTGTATCTTATAGTTTAAAGTTGGAAATTAATTAACACAAAGAGCAGCAGGGCCCTCTCTTTTGTGTTTAAGCATTTATCATCTATCAGGCATTACTTGACATTTTCTGTATTAATGTCTTGTACACTCTTACTTGCTCCTGTTTTAGAAACCTTTCTCCCATGACAGTGATCTAGTTTTTAATAACTGACAAACTGACATATCCTTAAGTGTTATTTCTTGTGAGTAGAATAAAGTGTGTTTCTGTTTGATGTTTCTGATCATTTCCTGGGCAGCAACTGCTTAATCAGCTTTTGGGGAAGCATGTTTGCCCTTATGTGTATAAATAGGATTAGTTTTTCTCTTAGAGAGATTAAATAGATCTTAGAACTATTCTTTTTAAATCTTAATTTTTCTTTGAGATGTTCTTTACAAATTTTTTTTTGTGTTCTGTGACAGAATCTTTTACTCTATCGTCTACATCAATACAGCTGGATAAAGCAAGTTTTCCTTTCTAGAAGTTTGTAATATGTCAGATACTCACTGTACGTGTTGAATTATTTGGCCAGCACTTGGTCATTCTAATCACCTGATCTCAAACGTTAAGGGATGCCATCCAGAGGGACCTTGACAGGCTTGGGAGGTGGGCCCGTGCAAACTGCATGAAGTTCAGCAAGGTCAAGTGCAAGGTTCTACATGTGGATTGGCGCAGCCCCAAGCACAACTACAGGCTGGGCAGAAAACGGATTGAGAGCAGCCCTGAGGAGAAGGACTTGGGGGTGCCGGTTGATGAAAAGCTCACCATGAGCCAGCAGTGTGCGCTGGCAGCCCAGAAAGCCAACTGTGTCCTAGGCTGCATCAGAAATAGTGTGGCCAGCAGGTCAAGGGAGGTGATTCTCCCCTTCTTCTCTGCTCTTGTGAGACCCCACCTGCAGTACTGCGTCCAGCTTTGGGGTTCCCAGTACAGGAAAGACATGAGNAAAGAGGGGAGATTTAGATTAGATATCAGGAAGAAATTCTTTCCTGTGAAGGTGGTGAGGCACTGGCACAGGTTGCCCAGAGAAACTGTGGCTGCCCCCTCCCTGGCAGTGTTCAAGGCCGAGTTGGGTGGGGCTTTGGGCAACCTGGTCTAGTGGAAGGTGCCCGTGCCCATGGCAGGGGGATTGGAACCTAGATGATCTTTGAGGTCCCTTTCAACCCGAACCATTCTATGATTCTACGGCTTCCAGATGTTACTTTGTAAAGTGGACACTAGTTTATCCACATAAAAGGATTTATAGAATAAAGATGACTTAATGGAAAATGGCATCATCTCTTCACACGTTAGATTTCAGTCCCTCATTTCAATGAATTAGTTGTCAGGGTTACACTTGTTCACCTTTCTGAAGAAAGCAAGCTGATTTCAAAGGAAAATTCTAGATAAGTGCTGCCTTTCTCAGCAAACTGGTGAATATTGGTAAGCTTGTGAGTAGACACGTTTGGAAAGTTCCCCTTTTGGAATATAGCACACTTAGGCTGTTTTCGTTGCAGCTGGGGCTGGTAGCCCTGTGATTTTATAACCGATATCTCCACATTGCAATGCTTGGAGTATTTTTCTTTCATAACTGCTGAAATTCATTGTATTTGATCATTTGCTGAAGTTTCAACCAAACTGAGTAGTCCTTCAGGAATTAAATGGCATGTTCTGATTCTGTCAATATTTTAAGAGATTTAGATGTACTCTTACCTTTGGAAAGAGATGACATTTAGCAGTGGCTAAATCCATCGTCTTTGCATCACGGATGTGTGCTCTGTTTTCCATTAAATCACTTCATCTCCCTGTGGGTGTATCTTTGCTCTTCAGTTAATATAGCTGAGGATTTGGTCAGACCTCCCCATGCGTGCTGCTGCCCACACACGCTTTTCGCAGTGCTTGTGCACGGTCCTGCCCAAGGCTGCACTGGGCTGGGTTGCCTATCAACACGTTGCAATGGAGGAAAAAGGAGCCAGTCTTTCACGGGATCACTGGGGAGCCTGGCTGTTTCCTAGATACAACTACGCGTTGCTCTGTGCTGCTCTGTTTATAATTTTTTTGTTATTTGCTTTAGGACCCGCATACACACACAAAGCATTCATAGCTTTCTGAAAGAGTTTCTGTACCACCACCCAGTTACTTCTTCGTGCTGGGGAGGAAAAAGCTATCAGTCTCTGCAGTGCAAGGGTTGAACCACATACTTCCATACTTGAGAAGAGAGATTGGAAGAGAGGGATCTTAATAAGATGGATTAAGGGGTCAGAAGTCGGGGAATAGTGGTGGAGGAGCTTGAGCCACTTGGCACAGCAGTGAAGGGTGGGGAGTTGTTAAGTACTGGAATTGATGGTGCTTCACTTCTACACGCAGACACACACCCCAGCTTCTTTAGTATGAGAGAATAACTGATCCATCCCCTGCTTCTTCAGCCTTGCTAAACCCCTTCCCCACTAAAGGACAATCTTGCCCATATTACACACTGGGAGCAGTCCTTGGCCTACATCGCGTGCTAAAGCATGCCTAGATGGAATAATGGGGCCCAAACCAGACCAGAAGTTGCTATCAGTTAATTGTATGTGAGGGAGTGCTTGAATTCATGCTCTGACCCTCTGACATGGGTGTAGTCAGGCAGGATGAGAATGGGAAAAAGGTACGGAGCAGGAAGCCATGTGCTTGTTGGGAGAAGAGGAAAATGATTCTTCTACCTGAAGACTTCTCAGAGGTGAATTTGTATTCAAACTAAAATAATCTTCCCCTTGGTTATTAGTGGATTTTGCTTTGTTTTCCTCATCCCTCTCTGTTTTTGGTCAAAATGAAGGATGACAGAAGTTATGATTGCTTGATCAGACGAAAGTGACAGCAGTCTATGCAATAGCTCTATCTACATAGAAATAATTTAGTTGACATTTTGTGCGAGCACGGCTTCATCGTGCATTGTCTGTCTCATCACAAATACCCTCCTTTGTTATCTTCGCAAGATGGATCAACCTAGGAAAGAGTTGATGTTGTGGGGAAAGTATGAAGAGTATTTAATTATTTGCTCTTGAAGATAGACACTAAATGAGTAGAGGAACTGCATGAAGAGAAGGGAACGAATAAGATAGCACGGATATGTTGAGGATTGTGTCCTGCCACCTGAAGGCATACTTACCAGTTCTGATTTTTGTCTTTGTACTTAGCTTTGCAAATTTGAGTATCTGTTAAAGTAGCTTTGTGTGCAGCTTCATGCAATGTAGATGTTTTGCATGCAATAGGTCTGCTATTTTGGGAACTAGAAAAGCGTGGAAAAAGTATAGAAACTTGAAATTACGTTTATCTCTACTGCCATGTATAGATTAACATACCTCTTTTCCAAGATCCCAGAGTAGCAAATATTATTTGGATTTAATTATTAATGCTTCCAACATTTATGTTTAGCTAAAATCTATCTGTGGTGTGGCAGTCAGTAACAGGACAGACTTTTAGAATCCAGATTCTTTGTTTCCAACTTCAACATTTACAAATTTAAATCCTACTACTCTCAAACTGTAGGTATTATGATTGACTTGTAATTATATGTAACAGTCCATAACCTAATGTTTTGTCTTGGAGCCAGATGGTTTTGGTGCTTTATTCTTGGTGGGTTTTTTTCTCTTTAAGTAAGAAAATCAGAAAATTTCCTAATACAACAAGACAGCTTTTCTATTTAAAAAAAAAGAAAAAAGCATATGTGGGATGTGGGAGTAAATGGTCTTCAAGTAAATGTATAATGGGTCTGTGAGGAAGTTTAAGAAAGCCAGCAGTTGAAAACGGTTCTTTGATTTGCGGGACTGTTTGTTTACTAGTTTGCCACATAACTTGTTAGTACACTCTAAATGCCAGACTTCAAAGTGACTTGATATTGGTTTGATTACGAATAAGAAATTTTAGTGGTGGACTGAAAGGAGATCCTGAAAATTTAGTATTAAATGCAGTTCTTTTGCTGCTAGAGGTACTAAAGACATTAACAAACACTTTATTTTTCTGTCTAAGTTCTTAGTTTGCCACATGGGGACTTCCGCAAGGTTAAATAGCATGTTATGCAATCACCAGGCTTTGACACTTTCAATAAGAAAGTTGCTAAAATTGTTTCCCTTGTCTATGGAAACTGAATATTTCAACAAACTGCCACTAAGTTTCATTTGTGGAATATGAATTAAGTGCTCTTTTTTTTCCCCCACAACTGCAAGTAATTAAAATGTTATTTAATTGCAATAGCTAAAGTGAGCTATTGCAGTAATCTTTGTGTTTCTACCATACTTCCTGGACTACGTGAAAGTGCTAAGATTTGTTGTTGTTCCCAACCTTTACAGGGGGAATATTAATATTATTTAATAGTAATAATAATTATAAGTACCTCTCATTTCACTTGAAATGTGGGCCATTTGTGTCCATTTTTTTTGTCTAGAATTATGTACTTTATTCAGCATTGTTCAGTATACAGGAAACTACTGGAGAGAGTCCAGTGGAGGGCTACCAGGATGATTAGAGGTCTTGAACACCTTCCATATGAGGAAAGGCTGAGACCTGGGTGTGTTTAACCTGGAGAAGAGAAGACTGCTGAGAGGGGATCTGATCAATACTTATAAATATCTAAAGGGAGGATGTCTAGATGATGGGGCCAGACTTTTCTCAGTGGTGCCCAGTGACAGGACAAGGGGCAATGGGCACAAACTGGAACACAGGAAGTTCCATCTCAGTATGAGAAAAACCTTTTTTACTCTGAGGGTGACGGAGCACTGGCACAGGCTGCCCAGAGAGGCTGTGGAGTCTCCTTCTCTGGAGATACTCAAAACCTACCTGGACGCAATCCTGTGCAACCTGCTCTAGGTGATCCTACTCTAGCGGGAGGTCGGACTGGATGATCTCCAGAGGTCCCTTCCAACTCCTACTGTTCTGTGATTCTATAGGGTCCCTAGCATTGTCTTGCACTGCCTGTTAACCTGCACGATACAGGCTGTTTGCGATGGTATGGAGGGAGCCACTATATTTCTTGTACGTAGGAGCAATAGAAGGAAATGCAGATGAGGTGACTGAAGTTTCACTGCATTCTTGATGAGACAAGAACAGGAGAACTGAAGGAAAAAAGGTTTTGGAAAGAATCTGTGCAGTAAAGAAGACAGAAAACAAATTATTGGGTAGGATTTGTGGCCTTATTTGGATCCTTATAAAAACTGAGAGAATAAACTCCTTATCAAATAAAAATTAATGACTTGATTATTGTGAATACATTCATCCCTATAAAGAGCCCCCAGGTTTTTTTTGCCAGTTGAATTACGAAAGGCAGAGCAAGTACCAGTGCCGATGAGTGCCAGGTGGAAGCTGATACTGAATAAATAAAACTGAGTTGTATTTCAAATGTTGTTTATAAGTGAGGGTGACTTCCCATGAGAAAAAACAGATCAAGGCCAAAACAATTTCCATCTACAAATTTGTGGAGAGGAAGACTTTCAGGAAGGTGATGTGCTAAGGCAATGATCCAGAAGGATGTGAATACTGATTTTTAGGAAGCTGGAGGAGTCCAACAGGAGAAGGGCTTCAGGAGAGCCCAGCTGACAGTAGTTTTGTTGAACAGCACTTTCAACATTAAATTCAACCATAGCTGACTGAAGCTTCAGCAATTTACCAAGTGTAGACTTAATCCTCCAGTTTATGGAAGGGTGAGGGAAGCAGTAAGGTGCAGCTAAGATCAGGTTGGCCCTGTCATAGGTTTGCAAGTAAAATACAACTGCGGAGTAACACGAATTAGCTAATGTAACTCTTGGCAGTTTGTTCCCTTCACACCCTTGTTTGGTAATTGTTTTTTGAAGATGGGGATTCCTATGATACAGTCAGCCTCCCTTTCTTCAAAAGGAGATAGTTTAATAGGTTTACTAGGTAAAACCGTCAGGTTCTGCAGCTTCTCAAGTGTTTCCAAGTATTAAGCAATAGTTCTTCTCTTGCTAACGTATTTCAGCATTTCTCTTGTCAAGACAAAATGTGGTAACACTCAGCTGTTTGATCTTTTGATTGTGGAGACTTGCTTATTTGCATAGCCTGAGTTTGAGGTAGAGCAGTCTCCACCAGATGTAAATAGGTTCACTTTGGTGTTATATCTCTAGCGAGCAATGTAAAGGCTGTTAGAACTCTGTCAAAAAATAGTTTTGTCTTTAGAAGCTAATTAAGAAAACCAGATGAAATTCAATGAAGCTGTCACAGTTCTGCTCTTGCACCACATAATGAATGCATACATTGATTTTGATTTTCTATTTCTCAAAGATTTTGATGGTTGAACTAGATGATCCTGGATGTCTCTTCCAACCGTAATGATTCTGTGATTCTATGAAAGTACAGTGAGCATCAGTCACAGTTTCTCTGGATCTCACGTAGTACTTGGACTATCCTATCCCATTTATGATTCACTTATCAGGAGATCAAATGGTGGATCATAAATTATTAATCAAATGTAAGATGAAAGACCAAATTATTCACATAGTTCAATTAACATAAAAGCCCTGGAAGTAAAACAAAAATACATTGTTCCCAATATACATACTATTTTCCCAAGCATCTATGTACTTTCAGAATCTTTTATAAAAGGGAAACCTCCAAAATTAGCAGCTAGAGCAAGATGATATTGCATAGGAACAATAAGAGCTCAGACGTGTACTAACAAAGATGTTTCAGATATCATTGTACACAACACGTGGCCATGCAGTCTAATTGAGGTACTAGTGAAAGGACTGTAAAAGTAGAAATTATATCTATCCAGTTGATCAGAGCCATCTTATATACTTGGGATCTTATAACAGCAACCTTGTAGTAATTTTAAAATAAGCATGTATAGTCACTACTTCTTACAGAAGTTCCATTAGATATAATGGAATTATTCAACTACTTCTCAGACTTGCTATTAATGATACGATGATTTGAAAGAGAAGACTAAATTTGAAATAAAAAATAACATAAAATAATTCTAGCCTCTTCTGCTGGTGAAATAGAAACTTTGGGAAGGGCAGATAAAGGTTTTTCCGCTATATTTTGGCACCATTAAATGAATCATAAGGTATTTCTCTACAGCTGCATCTGAGAGCAAAATAAAAAATAACATTGCTTACTTAGGATTTGACTGCTGAATAGAAATACACCGACTTCTTTGTGCAAACTGTATGTGGTTGATGATTAAAAATACGAAAAGAGGGTAATGATCAGGGTGTGGAATCTTAAATATATTTTTTTTTAATTATACATTTAAAAAAATCAAACCAGGAAGAAGGGTAGAGTTGGTGTAGCAGAAATCTGCTACTTTAGGACAAGTTCGCTTTTCTTAACAGGCTACTTCACACGAACTTTCCATGTAGAGATGAATGTTTCTTGGACGTGAAATTACAAAGCTTCTTTAATTGTTTTGCAAATTGCTGTAATACCTGTGCTTCCTGTGAATACTACTAGCCTGGTATAATGACTTTAAGAATAACTATGTATTAAGCATACAGCTTTCAAATCTACCATTAATGGAATGTCTGTCCATTTTATTAATTGCGTCTGCTTCAGTGGCTGGTGTAAAGATTTCAGGAAGAGGCGAGGATTTCGAACAAAGTTTCAGAGATGTGTTTGGGGGAAGTACTGGAAATCTGATAACACTAAAACAATGGTTTAGCTTCAAGAAACGTCCCAAAAAGATCACCACTTCGGCAAACGTTCAGGATTGCTGTGTAATTAATCTTTGTGGTTTGATAGTAAAATCTTTATATTCACATTACTTCAAAGTCGTCTTTTTGTCTGTAAAAGAATTCCAAAAGCAGATGTCAGTGTGTACATACTGAGCTTTTCTTAAAATGCCATTGCATTCCTTGAAAGATAACAATGGTTTGTAAGTTAAATGGTTGTATTAAATCTAGAAAGTCAAAATGTTAAATTCTGGAGACAAAATTTTCATCTCATATATCATTCAATTTACTTAAAAGCAATTTAAAATCAAAAAGTAGTTTAATTCAATCCTTACAGGAAACACAAGTGTCTGGAATATCTGATTTAACTCATTTCCTTATCTAATTACCTACCTCTTTACAGCTTCAACTTTCCCACATCAAAGAAAAGTTCTTGGCATGTGCTGAGACCCGTGATTGAAATGGAAAGAACTTGAACTTCTGAAGAAGGTTCTCAAGGAAAATAGTGTTTATAGGAGTTTTGGCTAGCTCAAGTTCCAGGGAAGAAAAGCTGCCCCTATCACTCCTTTAATCATCCTTTCTTCAGTCAGGTCAGATCAGCCTTTAAGTCAGATCAGTTCTTGACAAGCTGTTTTATGCATTGGATGTAGTTATGATAGACTTCTTCAGTTATTGTAGAATTCTTACACAGGTAGCTTGCTTAGCAGGTGAACAGCTCTACTGCCTAGTTAGTTCAGATTTCTAAAGGGTTTAAATGTTTTTATATCTATCTCCCCACGTTAACTGGGGACCGGTTAACCATGGTGTAATAAAAAGAAATGCACAGAAATGGCACGAGTTAAAGCTGAAGTGGATACCTGTTTCCAGTTACTTCATTCTCTTTCTTGCTGGATTCAGTAAGAGAGTGACTGAACACTTAGAAGCAGAAATACCAGATTAATTTTGGAAACAAAAATTAAGCCCTTTTTTTCCCCCCCCCTTTTCTCTCCACACACCCCCCTCCCCTTTTCTTTTCTAGTTTCTTTCAGAAAGAGTAAGAGTAGACCAGTACTGGGAGGGCACTGAGTGAGGAGAAAGTGCAGAGATTTAGTACAGTTAAAATAATCTTGGAAAAATTCTATGTTTTGAATGGTGCAAGACAGCAACGTAACTTTTCCGGTTTGCAGTCTTAACATGTGATGCCAGGTGTGAGTTTTCAACAGGCAGATGTGTATGAGGGCTTTATGTTGACTGCCCCTTTGAATTATGCTCGTGTGTATAAAAAAAACTACACAGGCACACACATACATATTATATGAGTTATATATTAATCCGAGCACTTCTGCGAATGAAATGATATCCTCTGTTTTTAGAGGGGAAGGTGCAGAATAGATTTTAGAGGAGAAAAGTTAAATACCTGAGGGGGAGTGGACAAGCGCTGTAACAAGTCTGTGAGTGCTTTTCAAAGTCTCTACCTTTACAACTGATAAAACAGTGAACAACTGTCTGCAATGTGCCTAGATACTTTTCCTTAATCTGAGTGCCTTACAAATTGGCAAGCACAAAGTAATATTTCTGATGAGTAACCTAGTGCTGTTTTCTTCTGCGCAGTTTATTAGAATTTAAAATCCATAGAAAACAGGGAGCAGCTTTTTCCCTCCTACATAAACCGACATCTGAACTTTTAAACTGAAAAAGTACAAAAACTAGCTGAATGAGAAAAGTGTGCAAACCCTTTGGAAGAAAATCTTGCAGATTTATTCTGTGCATTATCCACGTATTGATTTATACTGAATATAGCTGTAGTGTATGTTTGCAAATAGAAGATGGAAAAACAACTGAATAGAAGCAAGACCATCCCAAAACATATGAAAGTCAAACACCTTATTTATGTGCCTGAAAGTTCAGAAAATTGGCTGCTGGGTACTATTTTTCTGCATAAATACAAAAATCTAAGAAGTAGTGTAACATAAAAAAGTGAAAATTAAGACATTTCGGTAGATCAGCTTTTCAGCTGGCTGCCTCTTGAGTGGAGTGCATGTTGTGTGTTGGGGTAAAATTGGTATAGGCTTTTTAAAGAACAGGAGAAGGTAGTGATCATAAGACTCAGGTTCTTCATTTAGGTTTCAATTTTAAGACAGAGGAGAATGTTTTGAATTTTGAAATACATAATAGCTCTAACTGTATTGGTCAGTATGACAAATACAGTCTGTCATTAGAAAAGATCGGGCCAGCTGGGGAAGGACTCTTGCTGTCACAGTGAAAGATCATCTGCTGCTTAGTGAATACGTACCATGATTACACTTTTATCGTGCACATATAATTGACTTATTCTAATGTTACCTCTCATTTTACAATAACCTGCATTTAGACTTGAGGTAAGAAAATTCTTGTTATGACTTTCTGATCAAGAACTTTTTATGAAGTGTCAGAGAAATGATGGTATGAGGTGAGGTAGCATGGGGCATAGGATCTGAGAGAGCGTTTTGTGTGTGAGCACAAAATCTGCAGGGAGATACCTAGCTGCATAGGTTTATATGATACCTTATGTACAAGTGAAAGAGACAAAAAGTTAAACAGGGTGATGATAATCAGATATTTTGTCAACATGAAGAAAAGAAGAAAATACGTTCACTTACATTGGCTTTCCTTGTGTTTTCTGTTTTGCCATTTACAGCTGTTGTAACTGTATATAACTGCATGTATGTTAAAAAAACCCCACAGAAACAAACAAACAAGACTATACAGAAAAGTATCAGAGAATAAAGCTATGTTTGTTTATTTCAACAGAATGCTGAAATTTCAGTATTTGAAGTGAACATCCGTTTTGTCGGTGGACTACTTTCAGCTTATTATCTTTCAGGAGAAGAGGTAAGATAGTTCCACATGGCTTATCTGAAATATCATCATCTAGATAAGTATTTAACTTTTAGTTTAATGAGTTTGTTTATCAGCATTAAACTTTGCAAATGGCTTCTACAGCAGAGACCCATGCAATGGATTTTCTCGCTTCTACTGGTGTTACTTTGTATAAGTCTTAAAATGTTGAAGTTGAAACCATACCCAGTTATGTTCTTACTGGGCTTCATGTTGGAGAGTGTAATTATGGACTTCCTGTGCCATGGTAGTGGTAGATTTGGTGTATTTGCTTGACAAATTGTTTTGGAGCATATCCTTTAACTCCTTCTGTTGGCCTTCCTGAAGCTCAAGCTTCAACTCACATGGAAAGACGTGTTAAGAATGAAAGGATAGTTGATAAACCTATACATGTGAATGTCCTTAAAGCATTAATATCCCATTAATCTCTATTGCCTGTCATGGTTTCTGGAGAGGATGAAGAAACAATTTCATCTAAGAGTTTTGACTAATGCAGTTATTTCTGTAATACATTCAGAGAAAGCTATTCTAAGTCACAGGTACTGTGATGTTTTAAATTTTTAGCTTGGCGCTTGGAAAGTCTTGCATCTTACTGGTTTAAATTCTTGTTCCTCTCTCTGGATTATAGTAGTATTTTGTTGTAGGATTAACACAAGTTAATACTCTTGAACCGTAAGTTGAATTTATCACTTGATTTCTTTAATTCCAAAGCAGTTATTGGTGAAAACTCCACAAAACTCTAAAGATGTATAATTTTCTTTCATATGTAAATTTCTCGAATACTGGGTAAAGCTCTGTTTTGATCCTGTCACTTTAAATTAACTTAAATTCTATGGTGTGTGTGTTGGGTTTTGTTAAAATTTATCATTATGTTAAAGCTGTTTTAGTAGGTACTATTGGGTCATGTACGTGACGAAGCAGTTATAAGGAGCCAACGTGACTCTGACATTTTTATGTCTTAAGCAGACTTACTTATTTATTTCCCACAGTCCTGTCCTGAGTGTAGGTGGTATTGAAAAGGCATTTATGCTTAAAAATATACAACCTCTCTTACTTAAACTGTCTTATAATTTTTTTGGGGAAAAAAAATGCACTTAGACCTGTTTCAAATTCCCTCTTAACAGTAATGAAAATAATTGAGAGGTGCTTAGTAGCTGGCTTCTTCATCTTTACTAAATGTTGTTTTACTTAATGTTTCATCTCTGACTCTTGAAGGAAATAACTTGTCCCTCCTACAGTAACTCAGCAACCCAAAATACGCATATATAAGGGTGTCTAGAATTGAAGGTTCTTCATTCTGTGATTAAATAGTTTTATCTTTCAGTGCAGATCTACTTCTCTCGAACAGAAGTGAACTTTTCCAGTATAACCTATTGCTACATTTTAATTAACCGGTTCTGACAGAAGCGGAGGATGCTTCTTGGCAGACAACAAGCTGGTAGAGGACTGCATGTGAGCCTTTACATCAAGCGGCGGTTGTCTGCCAAGAAGTGCCTGAACCAGTTGTCATCAGTGCTGTTGATTTCATGTATATGTTGATGGTTTATATCTTGTGTCTGTTACTGAAAGTGAGACTGCACATTCAGTGCATAAAGTTCCTCCTAAGTAACACCTAGTCATTACTTCTCAACCATTCCTTCACCTTTAGAGAGGCAGTCGTAGCACCACCTCTTAGACTAGATTGTTAGCACTGGTGTTCAAATAAAACTTTTTTGTACAAATGAAATGAGGTAGCATTTGAAACAAAATAAAGTGTTTCACACAATGGATAATTAAGTGGAACTCTGCAGTGGAATATTGGTGACGCTGGATGCTAACCTTCATTCTAAAAATGGAGGACTCATTAATGAAAGTAAAATGGGCTCCTAAACACAAAGATGATGTGTAAGATTAAGAAGGGTCCTGAGCTCTTGCAGGCTGGGAAAGACACTGTCCATGCTTGCTGCTGGTTTTCATCCTCTTTGGCGGACATCTGCTGTCCGACACAGAATGATGTTCCTAAACTAACAGTTGTCCTAGTGGCTTAGAGAGTGCAACTCAGCACGCTCTGCCTTTGTCAGGCTTGGGAAACTTCCCGATCTGTCTCCTAAAGCAAGGCACTGAAGCAATAGTCAGCCGCTGCCGCTGGCCAGAGCGGGATGCAGCTATTCTGAGGACCGAGCAGCCGTGCAGCAGTGTGAGGTTTCCCATGTTACATGGGTCTGTCCTTCACCGGTGCTTCGGACAGGTGTGGAAAGGACTGAGGTCCCCAGGGGCTGGCTGCCTCCACAGAAAATATATCTTTCATCATCCACCCTTTAATCCATTCTATTAGTGGGCATTCCTAAGGAGGTGGAACAACCTGTATGTAGGTTGTTTGGAGGATTAAGCTTTCTCAGTTAAAAGCTCATTTTATTCTTTATCAGATAAACTATTTTAAAATGTTCTGTTTGCTGTAATCACTTATCAGTGCCCTAATTAAAGAAAGCTATGTTTCAGTAAAAGGAGTGACGGAAATAATTATTGTTTGTACTTCTGAGTTACATTTCCATGGGTAATGATCCAAAGCTGCAACATATTGTATGTTCCATAATCATTTGTAAGTCTAACTAATCGTGATTAAAGAATATCCTGTCATACTGAGTGGTTCCTAAAACATCCTGCTCGCATAATCGTTCATTTAGATAAAGGCACCAATGTGAATAATTTTAAAAATGAACAAATTGAATACTTTGCCTCTTGATAACTGTGTGCAAATAGAGCTATGAGATGCATTATATTAAACTTCCTAGAATTTCTGCCTTACTAGAATTAATATGAAATACCTAAAAGTGCTAGAACGGTGTCAAACAGTAAAACACTTTTTTTTTTTAATTATTTTATGATTGCCATTGAAACCCAAGCTAGAAACAATTCCACTCAAATGTCAAACTTCATTTGTAAAACAGCTACAAATACCAGAGAATTTTATTTCAAGGTAACATTTTAAGGACTGCTCTTTTTTTTTTTTTAAGTCGCTCATAGTAATACTGTATGTGAATGCTTACCTGGTGTTCTTCCATGAGTCAGTGGCTATAAGGGATTATTAAAAATAAAGCTAGCTCCTTTAAAGCAGTGCTAGTATTTTTTTGTTGTTGTTGATTTGTATGAAAGCATCTGGAGAAGCCTGTAATATTGTAAGTTTAAACCACAGGAACAGGACAGAATTACTTGCAAGCTTTCTTGATTGTTTTGTTTAAATTAAACCTGAATTCATTAGTAGACATGTGATTCCTCTTCTAAGAAACTGGTATGTAATGGATTGTGGTTTTGTACTGGAAAATACGGTATCTACTAAGGGAGAGATTTGTTCTGCAAATGCTTTGTGGTACTTACTAGTTTGATGTAAAATTCTGGCCTAACAAGGGTCAGGAGTATTGCATGCAACAAGATCTCCGGTTCTGCAGACCCAGACTCTTTTTTTCTTCCTCTTGCACTTCCAAATGTAGTCATATAAGGAGACAATTTGTTAACTTTTGGAGGAGGACAATACTTTGACCTCTAACAGCAGCTAAGACCTTTCTCAGAATTTGTGGATATGACAAACCTTATTTCTGAGCACTGTAATCTTCCCTGCTGGGAGTAACTGTGATACTGGTGCTTAAAGTCATGGTAAGCGTATGG
Source organism: Psophia crepitans (assembly GCA_013399095.1). Taxonomy (NCBI): domain Eukaryota; kingdom Metazoa; phylum Chordata; class Aves; order Gruiformes; family Psophiidae; genus Psophia; species Psophia crepitans. The sequence continues at coordinate 164,094 of VWZZ01002571.1, read as the reverse complement.
TGCTGCTTGTAGAGCATATACAAGCCTAAAGAGTGATCTGACTGGCTCTTCTGGTTTACTGATAGCTGGTTCCTATAGGTAGTGCCAAAGCTTTGTTTGTAGTAAGGGGACTGTTTTACTTGAAGATGGGTTCCAAGTCAGGGAATGCAGTATGTAGACAGACATAGAAGGAGCTTTTAATAATTGCTGTTTGTATGAGTAGCAAAAAAGCAAATCCAAAATACTCCGAAGTGAATAAGGAGTGTGTGTTTCAGATCCAGCTGAGAAGTTCCCAGAATGCTTTGAAGCTTTTCCACTTTTTGAATGGGATAAGCAATTTTTTTTTCCCTCCAGAGTTAAAATATTTTTGATTCAGCAGCTGGTCTTCCTGCATAATATAACCTTCTCTTTTCTAGGACTAAAGATAGGTATCCTCACTGGAGGAAGACAAAATAAAAGTTGATAATGATGTTCACATTGCCAACACAACAAACTGTTCATCATGATGATAAATGTTGGACTTTGAGTTTCATCTACTACTCTACCAACTGTTAATTAGGAGTAAAAAAAGAAGAAAAAAAATATAATGACACAACACCTAATTATTCTATATCTGCATTTAGAATAGGAGTTACAATGCCACTATTCAACCTTACTTGATTAGCTTGGCCTCCTGTCTGATTTCAGACCTATTCATTGCCCACTTAAAACAACCATCCATCAGTGATGGTAGTGCTGTCTTATTAATGAGGAGCAGACATGAAATAATGATGCAGATGCTATTGATCTAGAGCTAGAGCTGTCTTTGCCAGGCTGACCGCAAAACATTGCTGACTTCATACAGTGCTAAGACGTTCTCCAAAATTTAGCTGTAGCTATTTTTATCTGGCTCTCCCTCTCTTGTAGAGGTCTCCCTTCATAGAGAATATTTAAATTCCATAAATACAAAAAAGCAGAATTAATCATTTAGCAATCTTGACTAGTAGGAGGATGAAGTTTGTCACCTATACAAAGGTATCGGGCTATTTCTGCATATCAGGAATGTAAGTTCCAGTATAGATGCCTTGAGGATCTGATCTCACCAGTGTGAGAATTGGCTGGGTGTTTTATCTCCTGCTTCCTCTCACTTAACTTGACACTAATTACAAGAGGACTTTTCCTTTTATGTCCTGGAAGCTTCATTTCTAATGCTGTTTGAAAGTCGAGGCATACAGTATCAGCTTGATCACTTCTTTGTGAATGCCACTTAACTCCTCCTTATGCATCTTCACAGACTGGCAGTAGAAATTCCTGTTTGGTAGAAACTAGAAGACTGCAATTGCCTGTAGTTTTCTGCAGCCCTGTTTTCATATTTGGGTCCTGTTTGCCACCTACCATCCATCTGCTGCCACTTTTAAGTGATACATCAGTACTTCAGTGGTGTCCTGTTTTAGTTCTTTTAGAGCTCTAAAGTGATCTTGATGGTTTGTTTCATTTTTATTGATTTATGATTTTTATTTATTTTTTTAACTTCCATATATGATAGAATCCTAGAGTCCTTCAGCTTGGAAGGGATCTCGAGGTCCTCTAGTCCAACCTCAGTACTGAGACAGAGCATTAGGCTTGTCCTTTTAAGAATCTCCTTGCATGGGAGCCTGCCTACTCTCTTCAAGACTGCACACTGGGGCAAATTTAGCTTTTCTTCAGCGGCTTTGTTTCGTGCAGTGTGCTCTTTCACACAGACATCTTTTAATCTTCCTGACTTTCCAGCATAAAAACTTGTTCTTCAAAAATTACTTTTAGCCTGACTTAATAGTTTTTCATTTAACTTGTCAGACATCATCAGTTTCTTTATTCTTTAATCAGACTTAATATACCATTGCTTTTAATTACCTTTTTTACAGTCACACTGAGAGGAGATAGAAGTCATCTGAGCCTTCTGATTTGATAATCTTGTGACTCTGAACCTCATCTTTTATCCTTCAAGTCACCTCCAAGCATTTTACTCGTTTGGCTTTTGCTTTCTAAGTTCATTTCAGCTAGTCTTCTTGACTCTCTTTCCAAACTTAAACATTACCAAAGTGAAGCTTTTGTTTATAACAGTGTGTTGAATTGAAGCATGTGGCCTCTATTAGACAGTAATATGTCAAGCTAAGACCTACCTTTTCTCTCACAGACACTGAGTTTCTGCAAGAAGCTGTCACTACAGTGTACAAAAGCATGGTTTATGTCCACTCTGATGTAGCACTTAACAGCCTACTCACGGACAGCGGAGCATTAAAAATCCCTGTTTCCCACAATCACAGTCTGTAATCTCCATTGGTATTTCAGTCTCTTCACCACCTTTACTAGATCTAACACCGTTCTCTTTCTGTGCTGGCTGCATCAAAATGTACTACACAACCCCTGTGGATTCATATTCTGGAGATAACCTTGGCTCCTAAGATTTTCTTTGATGTAGACTGTTCTTCTGCTGTTCCAAGCAGGCTGCCCTTCAGCCTTCTATCTCTTAAGCTCCTGCAGTGCAATTATGCTGTTGATGAAAGCCATCTCTGCTAAACAGATTCCCTGTACTCCAAAAGCTCCCTCATTCCTAATACTTCTGTCCCCTTTCTTTCAATGCTACCTGGTCAGCTGCTCTGTGCAACTCTGCCTCTCAAGCTGGCCCCACACATAACCTCTGAGGGAACTTCAAAGAATGGTAACAGAGACGCTGATTTCTAGTCTTGCACTTCATTGAAGTTTTGCTGCTTGGTTTTCCTTCTCTTCCCTCTCTGCTTGGGATTTACTGCTACCACATACACATACTGCGACTGGGAACTCCTACTCAGCTCTTAAGTACCCAGAGCCTCCTGGAACCTCTGCCACCTGTACACCAGGCTGTAATCAACTGCCATCACCAACAATTTTTGTGCCTCATAATAAAGACCTTCAGGCTATGCAGCTAACATAAAGTGAAAATAGTGGCAATTTACATTAATTCACTGAATTGCTGGAGTTCAGCAGTGGGTGTGCTTCTCTTTCAGATATCTGTCATGAGCATGAATATCCACAGCAGGGGGACAGAGCAGTTATGGTGATAAACCTGCTGCAGCTGCCATACCGAAGCCTAGTAGCCTACTAAGAAACCAGGAGCCTGAGCCCAGATTTTGGTCTGAGAAGCATGAGTTTACAACTCTGACCAGTATCTAACCACATTCTTCACTTTTAGTGGTTTCCCTTTTGGGGTTTGTTTGGGGAGTTTTTTCAAAACAGCAACAAAAATTGCTTTGTCCCATGGCAAACTTACTTGACATGTTTTTGCATTCATGCCTTCACTTTAGAAATAACTGAACAGAAATGATTTATTGCTCATTATGTTAAACAAAAATCCCTTCTTACCTCCAGACTACTATAGTCTGTTGCTGAAACTGGTAAACTGTTAGGAGAATGGATGATAATGAGAACTAAGTAATATCTGTTCATGATTGTAACAGCTGGTGTGTTTGACATGAGCTCCTGAGCTATATTATTAAGTAGAATTCAAGCAGCTGAGAGGGAGCTGGTTTGTTTGTTCTGAGCATTTGGCTCTCAACCAGCTCCTGCAGTTTCACTTGATTGTGGTTCTACAGAACAGTTGGAGAGGGCATGTCTACCAGAAATACTGGTGTGGGTGCTTTTCCTTTTGAGCAGCGGCTCTAGATAGACCCAAAAGATTTTTTTTTTCTTGCATGTGGGTTAATATACTATGCAGAAGAAATAATATGCTATTAGCAGTCTGTCCGCAGTCACCATGCATCTGCAAAGAAATTCAGTCGCCAAGATGTTTGTGTCTTTCATTTATCTCAGTATTCAGTTCTGTCATTTTGCAGCATCAAATGCAATAATAAAGCAGAATAAAAGGCGAGTAAAGCATATTGCCTGAAGGGTTAGTGGGATTGTCCTGTTCTGCAAATTTAATAGATAATATACAGCATATGGGTAAATACATGGTTCTGTGGAGCCATTTGCAAGCACTGTTGAGATGCTTGCAAATATGCTATCTAAAGAATAATCCTTATCTATAGTTTTACAGCCAGGAATCAGCCTTATTTCTGCAAATGAAAGCAACAGAAAAATACCTCTCTCAGTTCTGACAGTCACAGAATATTAGAGGCTGGAAGGGACCTTGAAAGATCATCTACTCCAACCCCCCTGCCAGGGCAGGACCACCTAGAGTACATCACACAGGAATGTGTCCAGTCGGGTTTTGAATGTCTCCAGAGAAGGAGGCTCCACAATCTCTCTGGGCAGCCTGTGCCAGTGCTCTGTCAC
>VWZZ01002571.1:130218-159319 GCA_013399095.1 Psophia crepitans | reverse complement strand
CCCAGTTTTGTGTCATCAGCAAACTTGCTGAGGGTACACTCCGTTCCCTCATCCAGGTCGTTGATGAAAATATTGGTAATAATGGCAATAGATCATCATTAATTTATCCTTCTTTAATCCTAGACTATATAAAGTATTGGGAAAGTATATTCTCTCTGTGGATGTATTATAAAAGTTCAATTAGGAGATAAGTAATAAATGTTATTGAATCATTGTACTGATTTTTTTCCCACAAAAAGTACAGGTAAAAATAGTATGTACCTGCATTTTACTCTGGGCATGGAGTAATTCTTTGTTTCTTCATCTAAGTCTTTCACAATGTTTAGCTAGTTTATGTAAGTTTGTGTTTTGTCTCCATAGATGGATTCTCATCTAGAGGTTATTTTTTTATTAAGTTGGAAGTTAAGTAGATGATAACATGCTCTACTGTTTAGCTTAGAGAGGTTAAAAGCATAAAGCATCCAGTAGAAGCTTCCCATGTTTTTCATCCGGTTGTCAACTACTAAAGCATTTCATCAGATTCATGAATCTGACTTCAGCAAAGAATCCTTCTACTTTCTGCAAGAAATTAAATTACTTGTATTAAAGAATATTAAGCATTAATTAGTTCTAAGTATTTTAAATACAAATCAAGTGAATAGAAGTTTATGATGAAATTGGGAAAGCTTCTCCTCCAATTTGCTGTTTGAAGGATCAGATTAGAGATTCATTTCAAACCACCACATGTACAAGTCCTGCTGCTTGAAGCTAACTGAAAATCATTGAGAAAATTGAATACCTGAAATCAGAAGCAGACATCATTGCTGCTCTTGCATGCCCTTCATGCCTCCAACAATAGGTACAGGTAATGGCATCTTTGCTGCAGGAGAATCAGATTTTCATTTAGTCTCCTTTGGATTTAGCAGTACATCTTGCTCAGCAGATCAAACCTGAAACAGATACAAACAAGGTTCACTAGCTTTAAGTTAGCACGAACTCTTGGGAATCAATTTATGGAGAGTGTTAATTGGCCTGTGTGGGGGTTTTTTGGCAGGATCTATTGTTTGTGCTTTTCAAACAACAGAAATCTGAAAGATTTGAAAGGAAAGATAAGGAGAGAGCTTTTTCCCAGGTCTTTCGGAAATTGTAGGAATCCACGTTCTATTTGTTTGCAAAAATGCAACAGTTGAATAATGTTGATAAATGTTGTGGTTGATGAATGAGTACAGTTCCTGTCTCTCCTGTGCCAAAAGCTTCCCTCGGCCATACACAGACTGTATTTGCACCCTGTGTGCAAATGATTGAGAAGGAATTTGGAAAAGATCTTCACATGAAAAATCCTGTGCCACTTCAAGCACAATGGATGCCAAGGGGAATTTGGGGTTTTGACAGGTGATTGCCCCTAAACAGAGTTGACATGAAGCATTAGAAAGACAAATGTTTGTTTTCCTCAAATCAATGAATATAAAGGCTCATTTTACATAGGCCGAAGTGCACAGAAACGGGCAAACTGCAAACTTTTCTTAAACAAGAGACTGAGAAGAGGATGAACAAAATCACTTCCATGAAGATTTGAAAGATGAAAAAGAGGAGTACTATGTAGTGTCTGTTTTATAAAAATCTCACTTACTTTCCTCAAGGAAATGTAGTTCAGGATGTATTTAAACAGCAGATTCAGTTTCTTAGCTCACCGTTTACATTGCAAGCCTTTTGTCAACAAGTGTTATACTTTTATATTCCCGCAGGTGTTAGCTGGTCAACTGTCTTACCGTTTAATTTTCTAGCAAAGTATAAGGTATGAAAGAGGTCAGAAGGTGGTGAGAAATTCTGAAGAACTTGGATTTTGTTTGGTGTGTTCAGCTCTGATATTCTTCACTCAAGACCTTTGATTTCTTATTTTAACCCACTTGACACTGATAACCCCTTCACATAGTGGCTAACTAGTAGCTAGCTAAGGCAGTACTGCATACCTCTCGTCATTCCGCTCAAGGAAGACTCAAAAGCTTGAACATTCAAAAAAACCCAACCATATGTAAACTGGCAAAACTCCAAAGCAAACAAGGAAGATCATTCCAGCAGTGGTGGTACTGGAGTAGAGTCAAACTTCAGTTAACAGACAGCAATTGTCCTTCTAGCATCAAGAGCCAGTTCCATTGTTTCTTACAATTCAGATGCACTGAACTACCAAAAAGGCTCTGTAACTAGTTAATCTGAAGAACTAGATGTGTCTGATTTGTTTCTTTTCTTCAGCCTTTAGGCCATCATCTGCCTTTGCCAGCTAAGCAAAATAACCACTCTAGTTGTTTTCAGAAGCTCGTTCAGTCCAGTTAGTGCTTTAAAGTTGTGTTATCCCTTAGGGGGCAAGTTGTCCTTAATTTTTGCAAGCATGACTAGATAATTTTACAGTCCAGGGGATCCTCAGGATCATCATGTGGAAAGGATATGCTATGAAATTCATTCTCTTCCATTTTTCTTTGAAAACTCTTTTGTTTTCTTCAAACCAACAGCTGCAGAACAAAGCAGCTCACAATGCTGTTTCTTAAAGGATGCTATTTTCCCCAACTTGTTCTTAAAAACACTATTCATAGTATACAGACAATTTCAGTCTTTTTCCTTTTATCATGCAAAACCACTGAATAACTCAAACCTTCTCATCAGCATTTGCTGCTGGTAGGGTATCTCTTACAAACATCATTCAGTCTGTGTTCAGTCTTTTCTTTCCAGAGTTGCTTTTATTTCCATTTATATTCTAGAGGGAAGAACAAATAATCTTCCTGATTCCAGGCAAGATCAATAACTGCTGAGATGCTCTGGCCAAATATTGCCACACTGCTGCAGGAGACTATGGGGATGGTACTCCACACTGTGGGCAGGCTTACTCGGATGTTAAATGCCATCAGCCTTTCTGAATTGCTTGAAGCTTGTGTATTAATTTAACATTCCAAAAGGCCAAAAGTAAAGACTTACTGTGGTAGTGAGAACAGCTCCTTGCTCAACCAGTTTTTTTTTGGATGGACTATGACAGTTGGTGATGGAAGTAATGAATGTAAGCTAGTGCTAAGATGCCCCTTTTCTAGCTCTTAATACTCTTTTATAGCTAGTTCTGACTTGAAATGACAGTTAAGGTACTGCAATATTTTGATTTACACACCTTCAAATATAAAAATAATTTAGTGAATACTGCAAAGTATTCTCTCTAGGAATGGATATGTGAGGTGTTCAGTCAAAGAATGACATAAAACACTAAAGCCATGTCATGAGTTTTAGTAAAAACGGAGAGAGTTTACATTACTGTCATGTCTTTTTTTTCTTTCCCCTTGCTTCAAGTTGGGAGATGGAAAGCAGTGTAAAGATACCTGTAGATGCTAATTTGCGTACTTGAAACCTTTATGAATACTTCTAACTATTATTTCCTCCAAATATACACTACATTCAGAAATAATGTTCATTTTTGGAGAGACCATCTTATGGCTGTGTAATTATAGGAATGCTTTTGGGGTTTAACTGTAAAAAAAAGTTTTAACTGCATGGAATTCAGAGAAGCAGTTGAATTGCTCATAAATTTATGACTTGCTGGCAGCACTGCGCTTCAGTCAGAGCACTCGTTTCTGTCTCGTAAGAATTGGAGATGTCTGCTTGCCTCCTTATATTTTAGTCACTTTAGTTTTATGGCTTGTCCGGTAAGAGAAATAGTCTTACAGTAAACAGAAAGGAATTGAATTAGTCTTCCTGATGATTTAACTTAAAACATAAAAGCAGCTTCTTAAATTATAGTTCTTCTCTCTTGAAGCCTCCTGTCTGGCTTGCATAAAAAGAACTGCAAGAGTTCACATTTCTTATATTTAATTTATGGAAAATACACAAGCACTTTATTTAGGCTTATTTTGAATGTGCTGTTATTCATCAGACAACTCAGTGACTATTGTCTTTCAGAGAAATCTCAGCAATAAGAAGGCACTGAGTTAAGAAACCATCATCTTCTTTTCCTGCTATATAAAAGAAGTTTTTTCTTGTTACATTACTTTACATAAAAGCCAGCTAGATGGTGTGTCAGAGGTCTTGTGGAGGAAGGAACCTGCAGAGCATGCTAAATTTTAGCATGTTGCTCTCCCATAAAAAACAGCTTCCTAGGAGTGCGTCCTCAGTACAACTGCCAGTGTTACAAAACTCACCTGTCCCGGAGACAAGCTAAGATGCTGCACCATTGCAAACCAGGCTGAATGTACCCAAATGGCACCTTCTCATTCCCATTGTTTTTAATGGAATTTACAAAAACAAATGAAAAAAGTCGTTTCTATGATATTGTTGTGACGGTCATCAATATTTACTTGTAGTCTGGGAAACCACTGAAACATTAGGGCTGGAACAGATAAAACCCTTGGTTCCTTTTCCATGTATCTGAAAGTGAAACAGAAGTAGCCTGTAGCTACTGGTGGCAGAGAAAGATCAATGAGAGAGTTTTACGATCAAATGGATTGTTCCTAAGTGATCCATGCTGTAAATCTAACAGAGTGACAGTTGGCACTATCTTTGTACTTGTGATCATTTTACTTTTTAAGATATTTATCATGTTTCTAGTATCTGAGATAAAAAAATCTGGAAATTCCTGGGTTGACTTCAATCCTAGTATAGGGATTAAAAGAAGCACTTTACTGTTTAAATATGGGACAGCCTTAATATACAACATTCATTTTCAGTGAATATGCATTATATTTAATATATGTTTAAAGAAACACTATAAAGAGTAATTTTTAATTTGTTGTTCTTGTATCCATGAACACATCAAATTAATGGTCAATGGAATTGCCCAGGCATGAAGAGGAACAGAGGATCTCTGGTAAAGGACGTTAGAGTAAACTTTAGTGCAAATGAGATTCCTTAAGCTTTTTGTGTTTAATGAAGACTGTGTAAAGCCTGGAACTCTGTAATTCTGTGCCCAATGTCATGACTTGTTTTTTAAAACTTCAGTATTTAAACATGTCAATTTGGATTCTCATCCTGTTTGTTTCTTGCCCTAATACTTTTGTCACTTGTGTTGCATGTACTTCACTCTTGTTGTTGTTATTGTTATTATTGTTATTAGCTTACTGCCTGCATCTTTCTAAAGCTAGTCACTACTACCTTAGCAAAGGAGATTCTTGTTGATAAATGGTTTGTTCCAGCATCTACTGAAGCTATAGCTTGGATAAAAGTAATTTAGGGCTATACTATGTAACTGCCCTAATGTACATGCCCTAATGCTGTGCCACAATATATGTAGAATGTTTATATAGAAAACTTTCAACAGAGGTTGAAACACAGGAGATTCCCTCTGAACATCAGGAAATACGTTTTTACTGTGAGGGTGACCAAGCACTGCGAAGGTTGCCCAGAGAGATTGTGGCGTCTCCATCCTTGGAGGTATTCAAAAGCCATCCAGACACAGTCCTGGGCAGCTGACTCTAGGTGGCTCTGCTTGAGTGAGGAGGTTGGACCAGATGGCCTCCAGAGGTCCCTTTCAACCTTAACCATTCTATGAACTTTCACTCACAGCTTCAGGAAAGCACAGCACCATGGCTATCTGGAGCGCTTTCGTTGAAAAACACAGGGGAAAAGGAAAACTTTCTTTTCTCAGGGCCATGGCACTACCACTGTAATTGTTCTACAGCAACAGGAGTAACTCTCTCCAGATGGAACAAACCCTGAGCTGGCAGGAGAAGAGCTACTCTGTGCTACCTGATCTGATGACATGGTCAGTATAATTTTTTAACCATTTGAGGACTGGTCTTTGAGTGATATAAATACCTGACTTAAAATACATGTGATGATGTCAGACTGAGACTATGTGATGATTCAGGAGACCGCCCTGTTGAGGGGGACCGGAGCAAAAAGACAGAGTAGTTATTTTCTTCCATTGGCTCAGCAAGCTGACCAGGTTTGCTGTGCAGGTACCTATTTGCTAGTGTTCAGTACAAGGAAGATGGAAGAACATGGGATATCCTGAGCCTTGGACCCTCTTTCCAAAGACTCTCTTAATTCCCGCTGTTGAGAGTAATTTCATTAAGCTATTACTCTGATGTTGGAGTGAAATAATGAGGTAAATGATGTTAAAATGAGTGGAAGAACAGGTGAAATAGGCATACTTGGTATCCTGTTTGTGGTGTTGTATATTTGATAAGCATCATTTAAAACTCCATTAGCAGCTGAAACAAACTTAAAAGTATCACGTGTAACACTGGCTGGAACAAACAGCTCTCCGTTTGCTGTTAACATTAAAAACCAAATCCTTTACCTATGCAGAGTGATTTTGGCCTTTTCGGTGCCTGCCACCATGGTCTAGGAGCGTAGTTTAGAGTGAAGGCATCACTCTAAATTGCTTAATGGTATCACAATTAAAAGATACAGTCGAATTTACAAGGTCAGGAATTAATCTTCTGTTAGCACTTTATGCTACGTTAAGGATGTGATTATTGATTCACCATGCAAAGTTTATTAGGCTCCTCCACCCCACCCCCTGCTTTCACACAGATGGTGTTGGAAATCACCTCTCAACGGTCACCTGCTTGAAAGGAGAATTTCATATGCAAAGCACTATTCTTTGTTTAGATGTGATAGCTTGCAAGATGTAAAATGAGGCAGCTATTTAAATTTGTTGTTACAGCACTTGGGCTGGGTACACAAGATTAAATAAAAAGAAAATTAGGAAGCAGATGCTTGTGGCTTAACAGAGGAATTGTGCTAAAAGATACTCTTCATTACTGGTGGATATGAGTAATTTTACTAAGGCAGCTGTTTCCTTAATCAGGAAAACCACAAACCTCTAAGATGACATCCAGATGTTCTCTGCATTGCTTCACAATATAATGAGTTTCCATTGTATATGCCATACTTTTAATTCCATTCATATTTACTTATATCTAGTATATTTTCAAATACGTGTATCGTCTTCCTTATTTGTAAAAGACCTGAGCACTAAATACGCGACCTGTTTTGTGCTCTTGATATCCTTGCCTGGTGTTAGTCTACAAGTTGCTTCTAGAGCTGGCAGTGTCTCTCACCAGCATCCAAGCGTTTGAATGCTGACTTCAATGGTTGGACTTGATGATCTCAGAGGTCCTTCCAACCTTAGTGATTCTATGATTCTGCAGGTTTGAGGGGGGCGTGTTTGTTGGGGATGGGGGTGTCTTGGGAAGGAGTTTTCAGTGATAAGCACTGTTTGTGCTTCAGTTGTGCAGTTGTATGGTGCCTCTTACAGTCCTGCCTGTTGTTCCGAGCAAGACATACCATAGTGTTAATACATATGTAGTGGGTTAATATCCTGTTCCTGTTATGTGGCTATTGGGTAAAAACAGCAGTTCAAAACTTCCACTGGCTCTTAGGTGTGGGCTCCATCCTCCGTCATGGACTGCTGACCGTTTTAATGCCTGCTAATTTGCTATCTGCCCGCGCGAGAAACACGTGCTTTGTTTGACTGGAGACCTGGGATTCCAGGCTTTCTAGTGCTGACAGGATGCAAGAATGGCATCCCAAATCTTTGACGCCGATGTACTGACACTGAGCTGTTTAATTGTTTATTTATTTGGGGTGGTGTGAGATTTCAGAATCCTGAGATTTGAGTGCAGCTGTTGTAAGCGTGAGTCTTGTTACCCCCGGTTTGGGCCTCGGGAGCCAGCTGCCAGCGCGCGGTTGATCTGCACATACGCAGCAAATCCAACTTAATTACTCATCGTGCATGCTGTGTATTGCACCTCTGGAAAAATTAAGGCTGCCCCGAGTCACCGGTGAGGAATTCACAAAGGCCTAACAAATATACCTAACAAATTCCTTTTCTTACAGGCAATTGTTAAAGTTAGTTTAGTACATTCATCACCTCTTTTTCTTGAATTATCACAACAGAGATGTTATTAAATGGTCAGTTCATGAGCTTTCCAAGTACTAATGGGTTGTAGCTAAGCTTTTAATTGCGTAAGTATACATGAGCTTTAAAAAAAAAACCCTAATGCTTTCTTGACACTACTGTATAAATTAGCAGTTACTTTTTCTTCTGTGATCTAAAAGTTCTTCCTGTTAAATAGTTCTTGAACTTTATGGCTGCATAAGCAATCTTAAATACACATAAATAACACAAAAGGAGAAATAACTAAGTATAACTGGAACAAACTCTTCCTTTTTTTTTTTAAATTCTGAAGTTATTTAGCAATCCCTTCATTCCAATTTTAAAGTGCAAGTCAGTTATGTATAAGTTACTGTATATTCATATTTCTTTGGTTTATGCTTTGCCTTCTTTCTGCCAGTTTGCACCATTTATCACTGACCTTCCTAAAATAAGATTTTCATACACAGTATACCTACTTAGAAATTCTTAGTTAAAAAAAAACTGAAGTAATTACATGTGTTAGCTACTGTTGATAACTTGAGGGGTTTTGTGCTTGTTGCTATGTACATTTGGATTAAATCTGGAAATCTTTCACTAATCCAGTTACTTCCATTTGATTAAGTTCTCTACAGTCTTTTCTACAGAGGGAGACTCTTCGTGGTACTATGTGACTTCTTTGGCAGAATAATCAGCTAGAAAAGAAAATTAATTTTCTTGTCATCAGTGAAACTATAACAAAGAAGGCTAATTGAATAAAATGAGATTTTAAAATTATTTTCAAAAAATGTAATCTAATTTTTGTAATAAGCATCTTTTAAAAGTGAATTTGTTTCTGTGAACTGGTGACCAGCATACTGGGGTATTCTAAAGGACAGTACAAATCTAAAAGCTTACCTGTCTTTGTTATTTCCTCAAGTTCTGAAAAAGACACATACTGCTCTAGCAGTTTGCAGGTGAGACAGTTGCTCACAGATACCACAAGCTGCCTGAATCTTGCCAGTAAAGTTATTTGCATACTTCTATGATCATGATTTTCGCAAGCTGGAAACTTATGTGTATTTCCTGAATTGCCACGTCATCTGAAGTGCCAAGAGCTTTCGAAAGGTTTGAGCGCTCTGATGCCTGCTGCTCTCACAGATGCATCAAATACAAGCTTTGGATTCCCATACTGAAGATCTTGTTATAAATACTACCCCGTGGATGTTTCGGCCTTCGACTGGCGTAGAAAGTCCCTTTTTACTACAGAATGTGTATTTTCCAGACCACCTCCACCAAAAACCATTTGTCTTTTAACACGTTACAGCCCAGCACAGTATGGCGGTAGATGCTAAGCAGGATTGTGGAAATAGCAGCAGATTTTTGTTATTTTCATTATTTTTAAATGAAACATTCTTCATGCTTTATACAGCTGTGATATGGTTTATATCTGTGAGGGAGAAAATTGTATGAAAACTAGTGCTGCTCTGAGAATTTTAATGAGAGTTGAGTGCCTGAGATTATTCACCAAATTAAGTGGGGTTTTGTTGTGGTTTGGTTTTTCTTTTTTTTTGGGGTGGGGTGGGGGTGGGCTTTTGTTGTTGTTGGTTTTGTTTTGTTTTTGTTTAATCTGGTCCTTTTCCTGGGATTTCTGAGGTCTCCTAACCCCAAGATGCCCCTCTGCTGTGCTGTGTAATAGCTTAACTTGCGCTCCCTCTGCCGGCGTCCCGATGGGATAGAAACCCGACCAGTTGGGTTTTGCTAATCTCCAGGGAGGGGGGCGGCTTGTTGGAATTCTCAATAAAATAAAATGCTCTGTCTGGTCAAAATTCCTGTGTGAAGGTGTGACAAACCGTGCTTTGTAAAGGAGCTAAAGCAGGCTTGGTTTCCTTCACTGCGCTTTTAAGGAAACGATGTCTGTGTAAATTTCCAGCGCATAGTCATCTCTTCACTGCCTGGGCTGACTGTGCTGGGGTTGCCGCTGTTGGTGAGTTTGGCTGGGGCAGCACAACCAGTGTGAGATGCTGTAGGGGGTTTAGAGCAGAACCACCCCCCCCATGCCTCTATAGGGAAAGTTCTTGCATCCAACCAAGCCTCTGAGGTCCAGGTTGGTGCAACGCCAGGAGAGCCAGGCTTGCTCTGCTGAGCCATCAGTGACCCTCTGGTCTTGGGGATGGAGGGGAGGCTTATTAACTCTGACCAAAGTAGTACAGATGGGCAAAGGTGCTTTGGGTCTGACCCTGCGCTTACAAACCAGAAAGCCTTCCCAAAACTCTAGGAGTGCTGAAGAGTGTGATGCTGAGACTGTTGTCAGCGTGTGTAGTCGTGCTGATTAGCTCTGCCTTGTCTTTGACCACTGTAGGTTTAACCTTAAGCAGAGCTGCTTGGTTTTAATTCACTCACATCTTCTATATCCTCGTAGGAAGGCATGAGGTTGGGTGCAGCCCTGGGCTGGAGGTGGACTCATGAGTTGGTGTGGCATTTCACATGTGCTCAGCTCCAGGAGGACCGGGGCTGGCCCAGAGTTAGCAAATTGGTCGTGGACCCAGTCTGTTTCCTGGGGAAAATACTCAGAACATGCTCCTGGAACTTCTTCGTCTGGGTGTACAATAAATACCACTACAGCTGTGAAGGTCCTAAGTGAAGTCCACTGAGCTCCTTCTGTTGGTACCAGTTACCACACTGACATGATGCATAACATTTCCAGAAGTGTTATTAACTGTCTCCTCACCTTGTAGCACAGGTAATTCATAACTGACTTGGCTCATGCAGGAGTAAGTGAGGACGGAATGAAATTAAACTCAAAACCACCTGCTAGTGTCAAGGTGACAGTAATTGTAAAAGCAGTAATTGCTGCTGAATTAATGCCAGCAGCTGGGTAACTTATCCAGGTGCCATAAACACTGAAAGTGTGTTATAGGAACTGGTTTCAAATAATAGGATACTGAAGTGTGGTATCACTTGGCATTGAAGATCATGAAAGAATTCATCTTACACTATTTTCAAGTATTTTGGTTTGTCAGGTGGAGCACCACAATTTTTGTAGCATTTCTAATGTTTCACTGTAAAAATAAAACAAATGAAAACATAGCAAAAATCCTGGATTGTCTTTCAGTGAAGAAGGTATTGAAACTAGTTCTTCTGAGAGTTCTCTTTTGTTAGCAGATCACTTCAAACCTAAATCAACATTTGTTATGCTGAAAGAATTTCTATTCAGTGATCTGAAGAGCAGCAAAGCGTCCTGTCCCTGTTCATTTTTCTGCTCTTGTTTCCTGCTTTTGCACTGAAATATTCATTCCTTACCCTACTGGGAAAGGCAGTCAGGTACAGGAAAGAAAGCAATAAATCTTACTTAGGGGCTTGTCAGTTTCTATCTGTAAATATAAAACAAAAAATGAAAAATGCTTAATTTGACAGAATTAGAAATGTGGGGAAAATGTCTTTGTCAATTGAGGAAATAAAAAGATTGTTTCCTCTGGTTTTAAAATTTAACTTCTGGTTTCCCTCGTATTGAGGACTTTTTAAAGTAGATTTCTGGCTGTTCTTTAATTTATGGGATTGTACCATGTTACGTTCTGGTTTGATTATACATGCCTCATAGGCAACTCTAAGATATTCTTTGTATTCTCTGTTTTCTTTTCTTCCTGACTAGCAAGCGCAATTAAATCTATGATGAGGTAATCTAATATTTTCAAAGGGGTTTGTCATTCCAGCTAGAGGAAATGTTTTTGTTTATCCAGAGGAGATAGCATTCTTGCACTATAATAAAAGCCAGTGCTCACCAAATCACTGATCTGGTCTTAGCCCCGCGATTGCGTCTTTGCAAGCAGATCCTCATTTCCCTGTGGGAATGCTGTTTTCCTTAATAAGTTTTTATAGTGGACACAAGAGTCTGTAATGCCTGATTGATTATGGGATTGGATCTTCTAACATGAGCAACGCAGTTCTGAATGTATGATTTCTTTTAACAATTTCTTTTAAAAGAAAAAGGCTTATTCTCTAAATCCATTTTAGAAGATCAGAAAGCACACTTCGATATCTGCATGCTACAAGATTGTGTAGAGAAGGTAACTGCTATAAATTGAGTATTTGGAAAACTTAGTTCGCTCAGTTCACAACTTCTTTCGTGCAGAGTTTGTCCTATTTCATGCCCCACACCTCTAGTTTTGCCTCAGTGATACAAAGTAAGCAGAACCAAAAAAACCCCATGCCCAAACTGCTTTTCTAAGCAAGAGTGCCTCACAGAATTAAGGCCGCATTTGAGAGAAATAAGGAAGTTTTTATTAGAAAAACAATTCCTGTGGGAAAACTGCTGATGGAAGTACTGTATATGTAAATGTGGTTACTTGCCTTCCCTTTTCCACTAATAGCGCTAGGAGTCCTACTAGAATGAAAGGTGCAGATTATAGTTGCTGAGGAATTGGGCAGCTTGTGCAGTGGTGGTGTGGTAGGGAACGTTCCCAAGTTAGTTTGTTCTCTCTAACGAAGACCAAAAGTATTTATATGTATTTCAAAAATAATTACAAACATCTAATGGAGTGAGAAAATAATGTTTTGCTCCCCGGCTTGGTACGTGTGTTGCCTGTGGAATGAACAGACGGTAACAGGAAAGCTGCGTGCGTGCAGCGGTGAGGTGGATTTCTTGCGTACGTGGTACTGCGTACACAAATGTTGTTTGAAGAATCGCTGGCTTGGAGTGGTGGTGGCAGGGTGTGGTGTAGCCTTTATGTTTGTAAGGCAATTGAGATTGGTAACTCAAAGGACAGCAAAGGTGCTGCTTTACTGAGCATTGAGCTTATTTTAACTAACAACAGTTTATAGCTTACTAATATAAAAAAAGATCTCAATAGAAAATGTAGTAACCATCTTCTGCATAATTATTATATGACTATAGTAAGTATCTAATTTACTTTAGTGCTTATTGTAATTATGTGTAAGACTGAAGAGTATGAAGGAGTCTGTGTATTTATTCCATGGAGGAGACTTTCTTACACAAGACCCTCACACAGAATCAATATCATAGAAGTTTGTTAGAAATCTTTACATAAACCTTTTTTAAAAATGGTAATAACGCTTTGCGTTTAAAAAGAGGAATTGTCTCGCATCTCAGATTTGTCTTCTGGCAAAAATTAGGTTAGAGAGAAATGCTTGAGAAAGCATTAAATATCCTGTCTATCTAACTTTATATTGTTACATACTGAACATGTATTTCTGACTGGTTCCAATTATCGTTTTCTTTCCTGAGTCACAGTACTTCTCAGAATAATTTTCTTTGTTGTAGTATAGTATCTAGCTGAGTTAAATGTGAGCAGAATTTTCAGTGGTTTGGTTGCTTTTTTAAAAGTAGCCACAATACTTGCGTATGAGTCCTCAATTTAAAAGAAGGGATTAATGACAGTGGGTTGCTCATTGCATCACCTAATGAAGGGACCACTGAGGAAACATCTCCACAGTCCCTCATGCTTAAAAAGTGTGCAGTCTAGATATGATAGAGCAGTGGAACAAGTCATGAGAGTCTTAGGAGTGGTTTGTAGACTTTTAGACTTGTAGGTAAATATTTAAACCATGAGAACTAAGTGTGGGGTGAAGGGTGTGTGTAGGCATTGGACTGTGACAGCTTCTGCAGGTCTGATCCAGTTGGAGTTTCTTTGTATCAGTAAGCCTTCATTACTGCTGGCTGAGCATCCATGGGGAAAGGCCAGGACATGTCCTTGTGCCTCTCAAGATAACAACTGGGATGGGAAATTTTGCTGTAGATCTTTTCCTTTATTATATATAATGTCTCTTATTTTTGTGCTCTGCCATTTCTGCCTTTACTCTGTGCGTCTCCTTAATGGCTGTCATAGTTTTTGCTTACCAAAAAATAACCTTAACTGAGTGATAGTGGGGAGAGATTAGAGATTGGCAAAAAGTTGAAATTCATGTCAGCAATAGAGATATTAAATAAAAGTTTGTATTATTTATTTACTTTTATTATAAAAAAACCCTTACCCTCTGCAATATTTATTTCTTGTCCAATATTAGAAGTTTCTGCAAAAGAAAAATACACTGAACATTGTGAGTTATGTGCAATAATTATAACACCTGCTTTTCTTATTTTTTAACCATTAAAGCTGCAAATTGAAAAATAAATCGGTTCCAATAAATTGGGCTGTTAATTCTATTGTATTTCTTTTATAAATTGAAAAAATATGCGAGAGTTGGTAGAAATATTTGAAAGTAAAGCATTATTGCTGTACACCAGATCTTTAATTAAGATACTAAAATAGTACATTTTTGTCCAGAAGCCGTTATTGTAACAGACCTCTTCCTGAGTTTGCATGTAATCTTTTTAATGGTGAAGGATTAATACAGCCTGTAAGGTACAGCAGTTACTAAGCCTTGCTGCCGCTGCTATGAGTTAAATGTTTGTGCTTTTTGAAAGAAACATCACTTCTTGTTCTTAAATATACATCCAAGAAGAGTACATATGGCACCTTCAACCACATTCCATAAAATTTCTACGCCCTTTACATATGGCAAAACATAGGGATTTACCCTGCGCAGCAGATGCTTGTACAGAAATTCGGAGTCCTTGTGTGCCCATTGCTTGGGAGGGTCGTCCTATCTGCTCTCCTGTTAATATTTCAGTGCTTCAGGGTAGAGATGCTAAGGTAAGCCGATGAGCTGATTGCGCCCTATGTTGTGAAAGGCTGAGGATGCCTCTCTTGTGCTGAAAGAGCAAAGCATCGTTTGGGTTCAGCAGAGCAAGGGGAAAAACCGTGACTGCATAGTGTAAGGAGGGGAAAGCCTGTGTGCTCCTCGTGGGGTTACTGTCGCTGGCTCCTCTGATGGAGTCTACTAAGAGACAGTTACGTTCTGCACCAACTGTTTCTGAGCGTCCCTCAGGGTTTTGACCCCTGGGAAGTCTAAATTATGTGCTGAATGACGATTGCAAATCCATAACTAATTCTCAGCAGAATCCACACAATTGGCAACTGGAAAGTCAGAATTAATGTGGATTGTGAAGGGATTTCTAAGCACATTGTTTTCCCTACTGCCTTGCTTCAAGTTTCTCCCAGTTCTCACATGTAATCTACTCAAAAAAGGTTTCTGACTCCAGCAATAATTTGGCTTCAAATCATTCAGCTTCCTTCAAATTATCTTGTACTGTAATTCTAAATCTTCGACTGTTGTCACAGAAATCTTGATATCTGCGTCATAGGAAGAGACTGTGGGGTAGGCTGGAGCTTCTTTACGGTAACTTGATTATCCTAGAGTTTTATATTCTCTCCTGATCACATGTTTTTTCAATAATAAAAAATTTTACTCAAAGTGACTTTTAGAAAGTGGGATTTTATAAATTCTGTTTTATTTGTGTGGAAATAAATTTCTTCATTACCTTGCTTTGACCAGCAAATGTCTTTATGTATTCACATAAACATATATGCAGTTTTTTCCATCTCCAAAAATTTGCTGTACCATACTCGGCTACACTGTGAGATGCATCAGATGTACGAGTTGATTTCTAATACATAAATAAATAAAAAAATCTTCATAAATATGTCTGAGGGGAAAAAATGAATTGAAGAAAGCCATTAATAGAAAGAGAAAACGGTGAAGGTGACTTTGCTATTTTGGCTACTACACCTGGGATAATCCTTTCCAGTGTTGCACAGGATCCCAGTGTAATTCCAAGCAAATAGGCCTTGAACATCCACATATTGAAATCACTAAATAGGTTTCTATATTTAAGTTGGAACAATATTGCTTCTAATTAAAAAATCTCTTACTAGAGTACTCAGTGCTTCGAAAAGTCAGGTTAATGTAACCTGGGTTGAGCTGGCAGTTGAAGGAGAGCAAGTCTCTTTATTCTAGCTTTGTAACTAACTTTGAACATAAAATTTCCTGATGTTAAATTGTCATTCTTGTGCAAACATGTTAACCAATTGGGGTCTTTCTGCTTCTTGTTTTTAAGATGATATTTGAAACTCTTTACATGCTAAGGAAGTTACGTCTCAGTTATCTGTAGGGGTATCTTCCAATTTTTTGATTAATCGTGGCATTGATACCCGTCTGGATATAAGCCAGCTGAGTCTGTAAGACTGTGGTGTGGCAAAAATATTTATTTTGCTGTTTTGGTTTTTTTTGGAGTTGGGGTGGGGAGGGGGTTGTGTTTACCTCAGGTGGCCTGTGCAGCACATTTGCCATACAACAAGTACACGATGATCCAGCCTGAGTTCTCACGGCACACTGAGCCACCATTAATAAACCTCCCACAGAGCAAAGGTGGCGTTTCTGCAGCAGCATCCCCACCGCTCTGGGAGGACGTGTCACTGGGGCAGGGACCTGCCTGTGAGCCAGCCTGGATCCAGCAGTGTGCCCAGCTAGTGCCCCCCTCCCCGACCCCAGAGCGCCTGACAGGCACAGTGCAGAGTGTGCAAGCAGCGCTGCGTGAACTGGAGCGGGTCTGATCGTGCTGCTGTCTCTGGCTTGATGCCAGTCATGCCAGGCACAGGACATCTGGGCATCGTCACTGTGTGATCCTGATGCGTGAGTTCTCCCACTACGGTGTGGAATGGAAAACGGGTTGTGCTACTTGGTTCCTTTGACGTCACTCTAAAAAACCAGGGACGCTTCATTGTGCTGAGATGACTTACACTCAATAATGGTATTGTCTAAATTAATTTAGTGGAAGGAATAATGCATTTTCCAACACTTTGTTTCTTCTTGATTTCCAGGTTTTCCGAAAAAAGGCAGTGGAGCTTGGAGAGAAATTGCTACCTGCTTTCAATACTCCCACTGGGATACCTTGGGCACTGCTTAATATTAAGAGGTAGAACAACTGCTTTTTGGTTACTGGCATGTATAAAAAACTAATGTTGAAACTGTCTTCATCACAGAACTATTACACTTGCTGCACAGTATTTGTCTTTCCAGCTAGGTGAAAGTTGACCTAAGATCCTTGGTTGTACAGTTTAAACTATGAAACTTAAGTAGTTATATGTTGCACACATAAGAACACATATAGAAGTATATTTATGCACCTCAGAACTGGCTGCTTTTCCTAAAGTCCTCTGTTGCTTTTAGTGTTGTTTTACATAGGGTGAGGGCCAAAGGATGTGTCCTACTCTGAAAGGGTAAAGTTTCCAGCCACTTTGCACTCATCTTTTTATCTTTTCTCAAATGTAGTATCAGCGTGTCCTTCGGGAGCATATTGAGAAACAAAAGCAATACCTACCTCTAGTGCCTTCCTGTTTTGCATCTCCCAAGGAGTGGTTTTGCTTTGGCCAGTTGTGCTTTGAAGACAGCTGCGTGTGTGCTGTAGGAGATGCATGCTCTTCTGACGTCAGTCCAGACAGATGTCAGCGATTCCTTGGTCTGCCTCCGGCCTGCTAGCAGTGATACTGTGCTGTAAAGAAAGTGTTTTCTTTGCACTGCCTTTTCAAGCTGTTACAGAAACTTCTGAGTACAAAACCCTAGCATATGTTTGTAATTGCAACATAACAGTGCCTTATTCTACTTAGTACGTGTAAAAATATTTAAGGTATGTAGGCTAAAAATTTGCCTTATATGTAGACCTTATTTAAATCCGTGCTTCTCTGCTAAATATATTAATTTATTATTTTTTTTTTGCAAATAGTTCAAATTCTGTGGTAGACCTTCATGATCCTATTCCTAGCTTCTCACAGCAACCACAGCTGTGGTGCACTGCACATGTCAGCCACAAACACTACAAGGCAATGATGTAAAAGGGATTTGTTTCTTACCCTGCACCAAAGTGGAAGAGGATTTCTGCCGAGATAACTTCCTTTGCTATGGCAGGAAGAGTTACATTAAATGCTGGGTTCTCAGTTATTCCTTCTGAATCCTTGCGCATCTGTCTAGATTTGACCTTCAGTAGGTGACTCTTCCATAATACTGTGCGTAAACAAATATGCTGTCATCCAAGCTTAGGAAATGCTAAGCCACTGAAGCCTGCGTATATTACAGATCTAATATGCCTCATTTCTGATTAGTATTTTATTTGATTTTATTTTGGTTTATGCTTCAAATTGGAGACGACTTACAATAGATTGTGGTTGTCAGTGGTTATTTTTAAATGACTGATTTTGGATTAACAGATGAGGTGGATATTTGTTTCACTATGCAAATATTTTTCACAAAAAAGTTTATTTTCTCTGCTCATCCTGTATCATCATATCCAGACTTGCTCTCTTCTTGGGTGCCTCTGTGTGTAAACATATATGTGTTTTTGTTCGAGTGTGTCCTTAAGTACTGAAGGCATCCACCTGCAGTCTTACACTCTTTCTCTTCTCCGTTGTTTTTCTTCATCCTGCTTCTTTCCTTCCCACTTAATGACCATGGGACACTTACTGTCTATTTGTGGAATCCTAATTATCAAATATATTAAAAAGTTCACTGTACTATTCTTCAGCTAAAATTACTAGTCAGTTATTGAGCATGTTTGTAAAATTTCCTATTGTCTCTGAAGTACGTTTTAAGTAATTAGATAGATAGTTTGTACTGGGATTTCCTTTTCCTTCTTTTAGAATGTTTCAGTTTCATTTCCATATTCTCGTGTTCTTGATACTGCTCTGTATCTTCAGTTCATCTTCAGTATCCGTTTTTTCACTTCTGCTTATACTGCCAAATTTGAAGTTCTTTTTAAAAACAGCTCACTTGCTTATTTGAGTAAGCAGTGATGTAAAACACTTGTTGACTATTCTGGCTGAAAACACTGGTACAAAGAGACACGGCAGAGGGAGAATGCGTATAAAGTGGTGGTGGCTTGACCGATATGTTGAGTCCCCTTTTGGGGCCAAAGAGCACAAGCTGGCAAAGCCACTTTTATTTACTCATTTTTCTCTCTTACCAAAATCCTTTGTTTAGATATTTCATCTTCAGTACTTCTAAAACAGCAACTACAACAGCTTCTTGAAATACCAGTAGTTCATGATCCTTTATTTTTCTTCTCAGTGAGCCGTGACAATCTGGCTTCTTTATGCTAAAATTTTCATTTCCCTTTCTCTCTAAAAACTTCAAGTAATTTATGACTGAGCAATCGGATTGCTTGTGTATTTCTGTAATATGCCTCTCAGATTTATCGAAATTAAAAAATCTGAAATTATAACTCAGAGAGTTAACTAATCCACAAATATCCAGCTTGAATCACATTCACAGGATCACGTAACCTTTTTTATGTATCTGTTTCTTTTTACCCCTGGAACTATTAAGGAGGAAGCTGTATGGGGCTTCTGCTTATGGCAAGATGCCCAGCTGTGAAATGCAGAGAAGAACCCCGGTGGTTGTTAGTCTGTTGGGTCAGTCAGGAATAAACTTCTGAGTATAAGATCCTGTATAATATTTTTTGTCTTTTGGATGGAAATTGTCTCTTTATGTCACATTTTCCCCCTTTGAAAGGAGACTTGTGTCTTTTTTTTAGTCATTATTGACTCCGATAAGACTATGTTACTAGTTTCTAATAAGCAACCCAGAAGCATTCTTATATGAGCGAATAAATTTTCCATAAAATGTTTGCTCTTCATACATTGACCAGTTGAGTAGTTGTTTTAAGGTTATTTATTATCCCTTGTGTGCTACTGTGTAGCAATATTGTTAGACATTAAGGTGCCTGGCTTTTTGTGAAGAATCGATGTATCACATAACCTTTCAGTGCATCTGAAACTTTGAAAAATAGTTATGCCTTACCTTAATGAAAAAGTTTTCAACTGGGCTGAATAATATTTTTCTTTCTGGAAGCATATCAAAGTGGAAATGGGTTTTTCGGACGTCGAGCCTGTTTACAAATGCTGTTGTGGCTGAAGGGGATACTCTGCTTGTTCCCCTGGCTCAGTGACAAAAGAAAATAATGTAAACATTTATGGATAGAGGGACCTTGGGAAGTTCTGTAGGGAAGGAAAAGCTATGAGGTATGGGTGGAGTGGGTTAGAGCAAGGAAGCTGAACAGAAGTCAGAAAGGAGGAGTTTGGAATACATTTGATTAATTTGTATTAAAATCAGACCACAGGCAGTGATAAGATTTGCTCACCGTAAATGTAAAATGTTTACTCTGTGTGAGGTAAGCCTAGGATTTTTTGCCCTTTACAGTTTAGCATTGATTATATGTAAACAGAGGACCTGAGTTGAATTCAATATTACATATTTTACAAAGTGAGATAGCACTTGCTAAATTGTTTGAACAAAGTAGTTACTCATTTGTAGGTAACTGAGGATAAAAGTGAAAAAACTGCAGTGTTTATGCCATTGTGATGTTGTCAGCATGATTTTGAAGTCCTCTTTCGATTTTTTTTTTTAAATTATTATTATTATTTTTAAAATTATCATATCTTGTACAGAATATTTAAGTTATGCCACAGGTCTTTCCAGGCTCAAAGCATTCAGAGTTAGAACAAAAGCTTCTTGGAGCTACTGAGCCCTCAGAGCTGCTGCGTGAATTCAGAACAAGAAGACAGACCCACAGTGCAGCTTCAAAAACAATCTTTTTTTCTCTCACGTTATTTGAAAAAAAAAAACAAGAAGGTAAAATACACCCATAGCTTTTTATTTTGAGTGCTTTAAGCTAAGATTCCTGTTCCGTGACAGCAGTGCCCAGCAGGATGGCTCTCCCCACCAGCCTGGCTTGCCTGACAGAGCCTGGCTGCTTTGGGGAGGGATTGCTATGCTGAAACGCCACAGTGTCTGCCAGGGTGACAGAGGCACAAGTGGTGGTTTCTTCTGAGGCACACACTCTGGGATTTCAGAATTACTGGCAGTATTTTAGATTGTGGGCATTTTAAGAAGCTTATTTATGTCCCAGCACCTTTTACCCAGGGGGAAATATGCCTGATCAACTAACTGCTGAGGTATGAAATACTGGTCTTTAGACAACAGAACTTGCTTGAAAATATTTTAAAGCTTCAGAGTAATTCCCAAATTCAAAGCATGTTTAAGGTCTCATGTTCCTAAGTCGCTTGAGGGATAGGTGGCCTTCAAAATGTCTTTAGTCTGCTACCTCATTCGAAAAACTCTGGTATTGCTAAGAAAAAATTTTACCGTGTAACAGAATGGTTCTCTCTGAGTTCTGGGACTTCTTCCAAAGCATCATCATCAATGCACTTAAGAGTATATTCCTTTGTATTTTATAAAAGAATCTCAGTCCGTTGACTAAGTTCTGTCTAACTTGGGCATAATTTTAGAGGAAGAAACCAAAACTACCTAAGAGAAAAAAAACCCTAAAGGTAGTCTAGTTTGCACTTTTAATAAAGGTTTTGTGTGTGTGGTTTTGGCAAATGCTCCACTGATGTAATAAATTAAAGGGGTAATAGTAACAAAAAGGACTTGGATATTGAGTTAAACACTGAGATTTTCCCTGTAGCAAAACAGACCAATTGAATCCAGGCTTTTTCCTTCAGGTGTTTGGCTCGCTGTGTGAATTTGTATTAGCACTGGATGCAAAGAGATAAATCCTGGCTGAACTTTACCTATCTAAAAATTGTTTGTCTAGTGTTAAACATATGTTTTGGCATAGGATGATTTGCCTGCTAGAGGTAATGATCTCTTGCTATTGTCTAAGGAAGACCTTAGGCAAGTAATTGAAAGAACTAACTTTTGGAATTGAGGAAATAAATTCCATCCTAATTTATAAGTAACTAGTGGATGATTTCAGCAAAGGGTACCTTTTTTTCAGCACTGCCATTTAACTGCTGGTTAACCTGCTTGAATCATTGCATGATTCATAAACAAGTTTACCTTACTTGAGTCAGTACTAGATGCAAAATAAACTTGAAAAATAATTTTGTGTTTGGGACATCTTGATATTGCCATGTTAGATGTTATTAGCAACGTTGTTATTAGCAACGTCATTGTTTTAGAACACATTAGAACACCACACAGTGAAGAAATTGCTTGCCAAGCCTTTGCTTCATCTGAAATGAGTAGCCAGTTTGCATTGCATGACTAGTGCTTTATATTCAATACGAATCAAGTGAACTACTGTCGAATTATATTTCATTTACAGAAAACCAAACGTTTTTTCCTTTGAGTTTCCGTTAACAGTTCTTCCATGGTCACATATAACATTAAAAACATGGTCTGAGAGTGTTATTAAAAATTAGATTTTCTGATTGTAGGTATCAGTACAAGAGTGCTAGTTTCAAGGTAGATACTTTTGACCTGTGTCTGATTTCCCATTGAGCAATGCAAAAAATCTTCTTATAAAACTATCAGAAAAATTCCATTAGAGAGTTCAAGCAACATATCTGTTTGGTGGGGAAAAAAAGAAAAGAGAGCCAAGAATAATATTATTTTGGTGATAGCCCATAATGTTAAGCTGTATTATTCAAACAGCAGCTTCAATACAATACTGTAATGTTGAATTTGTGTGGGAGGCTGCCCTCTGGCAATAACACAGGAAGGATTTGGGACCTATTATTGCTACTGCAAAATATCTTTCTCAGTTCAAGTGCTTTCTTTATAGCCAAAGGAAAGTGATTCTAGTGCCCAGTTCTAAGTTTAAATACTAATTCTTTCCTCAGAGTTTATTGCTATAAAATGAGTACAAATACTTGCACTGTAAAATGAACATAAATACATAAAAGTACATAATTATCATATTATTTATCTGTGTACAACCCCGTGTCAATATTAGTAATGTACAATGGCAAGCACTTACAGATCTTTGTGGTGATAACAATAGGTAGTGTTTTTTCATAGAACAAACCTTTTTACAGGCAATCCCACAGAAGCCAGCTGGTTACAGGAGGGTCTTGGTCTTTACTTTGTGAGTTTTGCCACCCTCCACAGCAGATGCTGTCTTAAGGGTAGCAAAATCTTCCCCAGCTATCATAAAGTTTTGTCTTGATGACTTAAAATAAATGGGAAAGGGGGAGGGGGACGGGGAGGGTTGTGTGTTAATTACAAAGAAGATGTGAAAAGTTTTCTGTGCTAGAAAGTGGGAGGGAGTTGAGTCAGGATAAGCAGGTTGCACTGTTTTGTGTTTTGCCCTAGAAGGCATCAGGAGCAGGAAGTTCAGCCCTGTCACCAACAGCGTGTACCAAAAGGTGACATTTACCAACCAGATACTTCAAATTCTCTACTAGTCTGGTTGTAAATTAATCAGACCCTGCCTGAAACACAGTGACATAGGGTGGATAGTGATAAGTATGGGAAAGTTGTGTCAGATGCTAGATTTGCTTTCTGATAGATTTTGCTCCCCAAAGAAATCTGCCTGCAAGACTTTGAAATTGCATTTATTGAAAACAGGATTTTATAAATTAGTATATAGATGTTGATGTTGCTTGTGCTCTTGCTTTAGCTGGATAACTGCTGCTATCGGCAGATAATTAGGAGTTATTTGTATGACATACTTTCCACACTGCCTAAGAGGTGGAGCGGAGCCCTTAGTACTGAGTTGCCAAACATATTCGAGAGTTGGAGTTGTACATGAAGATGTGCGGGATGAGGCTCAGTCCAGGATGAGACACGTCTGTATGTTTTACTGGCGCAGCAGGAACTAGCTCCCGTTAGGGTCGTTAGCAGGGTGGGCACTACAAAGTAGCTTGAGGAGGAGTTGTCTTACCCTGAAATAAATGTCTAGTGCCTGGCCCGCTGAGCTGCCCTTCCCTGAGCACGTTGACTGTGCTGGGAACTCCAACAGCTGAATGAATGTAGGCACATTAATCTTTGTGCTGCTTAAAGATCATTTCTCTTTCAATTGCTTGTATCTTGTATGTCCTAATTTTCATCTGTGTCCAGTAAATGATAATCTTATAACAGACAAAATGTGACTGTTGGAAGAGGCTTCCTTCAGAGGGAAGGGAATCAATTTGTACAGACTTCATTAAATACATAAAATGAGCACAAGCTCTTCTCAGGCCATGAGAAGAGGAAACGGGGCATTTCTGAAGTATTTTGCTTGTGTATTTTACCTTAAATTGCTTTCATCCTTCTACACTGTTAAATGCTAAAATGGAGCATGTCATTCTTAAAAATAGTAATTTCAAACCAGAAAGGTGGTAGTTGTTTTTTTCCCCTACTCTAGTTTAAGCATCTTTATGATATGGTGGGTAATAAGCATTGAGATCTACCAAGCACTGTAATACTCTGTCTGACTGAATTGTTGGTGATAATATGCATGCAGGTATGAAACCTCTTCAGCGTTACAAGACTGGAGGAACCAGATTTTTACCTAGCATCAAAAGTCAGGATGATTTTAGATTCCAAAATAAGCACTAGTTTAAATAGGTGAGTAATGTTTGTAGTTGCTCTGTATTCTTATTGTCCTAAGATAATGAGTGCGAGGAAGAATTGCCAACTATATTTTTTCGGAAATCGTTACTGAGAGCACATTCTGCTGTCCTCTTCGCAGAAGACTACTTTTTTTTTCCCTCACTTAAAAGATATTTTTGCCTTCAATACTTTTCAAAGTGCATTAAACTTAATATATCTTTCATTATAGTTACGTACACACACATATGTAGGCATGTGTATGTACATATATAGATATAGGTAAATCTTTATTCATCATTATATGTTTCTCATGGCTTCTGATACAAGAGGGTCTCTCCTTAACCTCCTCTAAATTACAACCTTCCAGCTGGACAGCTGGAACCCTACCTGTAACTGATGCAGTTATGATGCGTTTTGTATATCACAAATAAATGTTTCACTTGTCTGAATTTTAAACTTCTCTTTATAGTACTTCAGAATCCTATGAAACTTGAATTTTGTGGTTTTCAGTTTCATTATGCCAATGCTGGCATAATTTTTATAAGCACGTTTAGTTTTAAGCTGACTAGTCATAACTGCCTGTGACATCTTTGTTCTTCTGAAATTCATGGCATATCCATTTTCATGGATACATCAGATACTCTTCCAGTCCAGTTTTCCATTTAATCTTTTAGAGTGACCTTAAAATAATAAATCAGCAAAAAATAGGCTTTTTCTCTAGAAATCAGTCCATTATGTCAGAACAATAAGAACAGTTATGCAATTGATTTTTAGCTTTAGCTTTGTGGGTTTTTTTAACAGAAACTGAAGTTTATTATTTGTTAATTGTTCAGTGAGGTTTAGCATTAGAATCTTAAAATGATGAAAGGATTATCAATCTTCCTTGCTTGCATAATTGCTGGTCGTTAGTTGGATTTTCTCAGGTTCGTCATCAGCTTCATACATCCAGCTGAATACGGAACACATCCTTATTTTTAAATAATAATCTCAGCATTAAATACACATAGCTGAAGTGCTGTACCTTCTTACTTTCAGTTGTCACAGTCAATGTGATGGTGCAGTTTTCAGTTGTAAAACAGCTCTGCTGTTTCTCGTAGTGTCTCTTCAGCATCCAAACCTTATTTGAATCCGTAATCTAAATTGCGCATTTTTATTGCAAGCTCCTGAGATCATCCAATTACCATTTAGTCGTGTGTTTTCTGTAAGTCAAGAAATATTGCAATCCAGCTTTGATTGTGTTCAGATTTATGTATTTTCTAACCCCACTACTCTTCTTCCATGCTTGCTGCCTTCTTCCAATCCATTTTTATTTTGGAGGGGAAGCACAACAGTGGTGGTTTTCAGCTTTGATGGAAGTTTTCTTTTGCTGAACTGTGTTTACGCCCTTGCCCCCACATTTACCATTAGAGGTGTCTGAATTCTGCATGCATCGTATTTTCCAGATTTGTGGGTTGCTTCTCTGAATCTTTTTTCAGATGTTTCAGTTTCATGTTTCATGTCTTGCAAAAATTAATGTTTGGGAACTGTAAGAGGTATTGTCCCACATATGTCTTCTGAGACTTCTGACTGGTTTTCAGCCTCTCTCTCTCCTGTTTTTTTGGTCGTTTAGTTGATCTGCTTCTCTGCCTTTCTGCAGCACCCAAAATGAGACGTGTGCTACACTTGCTGCCTTAGGGTAAGGTGCTTTATGGAAGAGTTGATCCATAAATCCTACTTCTCCGAGTGTAATATCATGTAATACACTGTTCCTTAAGGTCTTGAATATATTAAAGTACTTGATTATTCTGGAAGGTGTGATAATGAAGCTATTCTTAGGCATATTTTGATACATATTCGGGGGAGGGAGGTGTATATGTATACACACATATAGATGGTTTTTATATACTTATATTTTACATTTTTTTATATATATATATAGCATTTAGCAGTGTAAGACAAAATGGGCTGCTTTAAGGAAGTTTGGGAGAAAGGATTTAAAAAAATGGCTGTGCTTGGCTTTGCTGCTGAAGGCTATACATTCTTTAAAAATCTCTTTTCCTATCTCCAGATTCTCTCTAATACAGAATTATGTGGTTTTTACCATCCCCTGGAAGACTTTAGAAACAATTTAAAAACAAACAGGCAAAACAAAACACAAACCCAAAACATTTTCAACCTTAATTTGCTATTGAATATTCAGGCTTCCCTTCATGACACCTAAGCTGACCATGTGAAAACTTGTATTGGATCAGAATAAAATAGATTGCTGCTCTTTGGAGGCCATGATGTTGTAATTCCCATATTTCTACACTTAGTCTTGTCTTTTAGAAAGGAGGAGATACAAGGGGAGAAAAGAAATAATTGTTAAGCAGTAATGAGGCTGCAGAAATACAACATCTTTCAGGCACAAACGGAAAATGTAAAAAGGCACGTTCATTTTACTCAATTCTCCTTTCCTCACAAGAGAACGTTAGAATAATCCTTTCCACTCTATAAAAACCCTTTGTGATTATAATACAGATATGGACACAGGAAAATGTATGCTGCTTGAATGTTGAGTTAATTATCTTTGCAGTATTTATAACTGAACGCTCTTGATCAGAACTCTGATGAACTTTAGTCTATATCTCTGTTAAAAAAAAAAAAAAAGATGTTTTCCTTTACTAGCTCTTAAAATTTCTTGCAGTTTGTGCTCTGCGAAGGGCGGACAGGTATAGAACACTTGTAATGGTTTCTAATAACAAAGTCAACTCATGACGAAATTTTAAAAGTCTCAACAGTGAAGTCTTTCAGCAATGCAACTACAAGTAAAAACTCTTTTCTAGTTGAAAATACGATGAAATGTGTGCATGTCTGAATTTTGTCATTAAGAAGATCCTTTAAAATTTCATCTTGAAGATTACGTGATTTCTCTACTAACTATATTAAGTCACATTATAACTTATAATTTATTTTTCTTATTACAACACTTCATTAAAATGTCAGAAGTTACAGCTTCTGGGCAGGGTATTACACCAAGAACTATGCACATGGTGCTTTTCACATATGGAAGTAGCTACAGCAGTTCTGTTCTGCAGCATGAGTTAACAAAGATTGATTGCAATCTGTTTTTATTAACTCAAGGAAGAAAAGCAGTGTAGTGATATTAAGAAAATTAATTATAACTTTCTAATCTGGTAATTAATGTGCAGCTGGGCATGAGTGCAGTTAGTGCAACTCAGTGATTTGGCAGTCCTGACAAATTAACATCATCATCTCTTTCAAGGTAGACAACTGGTTTTTAATCTTTGCTCAAATTTTTATAATCTTTTCCATTTCAGAATGGTTTTAACAATTTAGGTGTTAGTTATAGCTTTTTACTGTGATAATGTGAACTGCAGTTCAATTGCATCTCTTAGGACTGAAGTTCAGTTGTACTTTTTAGAACCTTCTTTTATTCTTTTCCAGTGTTGTACTGAAGTTTCTTATGAAGCAGTTGTACAAAACAGTGATTAGTAGTAATTGACCTGCGTATGTTGAGTAATTGTAAAATGCTGCTGAGAATTCAATGTACCCTGTAAATTGAGGCTTCCAATTAGAGTTCTTGGGATAATCACTTTCAAAAATAATCAAGTAATATAATGATGTTACTAAAACTCTTATTGACTTAATTGTGACAAATTAATAAACCTAACCAATGCAATTACTGTAATGGTCATATTAGTTTGCTTTTTTCATAACCTATCCCTAAAGGTTTTTCAGAAACACAAAGGGAAAACAGAAATTACCTAAGTGTATTGAATTAGCATGACAAGGTGACTTGAGTGGGGGAGTGCTTGTGCCCTTCTTGCCTTCTTTATGAGGCGTGAAGGTTGTTGGGGATCACCCCATGCTCAGTGCCTCTCATCTATTAGAAAGTCAAATATTACCAAACAAAAATTAGGACTAGGATCCTAGCACTGGAACTGATAAAGGAAAATGCTCTTTAAGCAGTCTCGCGGTTTTGCTACTATCAAATTCAGTCTCCTAAAATACACTGGTGAACAAAGTATCATAATCTTGTCAGTAAGGTTTATCTTTAGTGTTATTTTAACAACAGAATGGAAAGAGTCACAAAGTATCTATGTAGATCAGACTCTGTAAACTATTCAATATCCTTACACTGTCAGTGAACAGATGGTTGTTTCTGTAAGACACACTGCTTTTTAGGGGCTTGCTTGTCTTTAAGGGCTTTTGTTGTTGTTGTTGAAGTGTTCATTAGGAATACATCAGAGAAGGTGTTCTGGGAGACCAAAAGCCTGGAGTTTTCCGCCCAGCGAATGTGTCCTTTCGGTTGTCTGTGGCACAATTTCAACAGGAGAAAAGATGGACATCCTTTCCCAGAACAGCTTGTTGCCTAGTACCTCAGACATTCGCCGGGAATTTAGCAGCATGGTCTGAATGTCCTCACCTGGAGGAGAATTGAACTGAGGTCTTTCACTTCTTGAGCATGTGCTTTAGCTCTCTAGGTTATTGCTTCCTTTATAAGAAAGCATTACCTATGCTTTAAACTATAGAATTTAAATCACCCTTACTGATGGATGGTGGGTATGTTATGGCTTAAGGGTTTGTGAATAATTAAGATGAAGGAATCTATATGGATGTCTTCATTAGCCGGTTAGTTCAG
This sequence comes from Psophia crepitans, assembly GCA_013399095.1. Lineage (NCBI taxonomy): Eukaryota > Metazoa > Chordata > Aves > Gruiformes > Psophiidae > Psophia > Psophia crepitans. The sequence continues at coordinate 130,676 of VWZZ01002571.1, read as the reverse complement.
CTCAGGAGTGAGCTTATAAAGTGTTTCTCTGTCTTCCCCACCTGCCATGCTGTGGTTTATGGTTAAACACAAAAGCGCCTAAAAGTGAATGTGGTGATCACAAACCTGCTCTCAGATACCTAAAGTAAAGCAAAGCTTTCAGTGTCTTTTGTTTGATCCAGCTCAAGCTGAGCAGAGAGCCAGCCAGGTTTCTAAGCAGAAATGAAAAGATTTGATGATTTGGTTATTTCATAAGGAAAATAAATACATAAGGGACTGGGGGGTAGAAGGGGGCGTAGGTTGGCAGGGAGGGTGTTACTGAGGCTTTAATCAAATAAAAGCCTTGAAATTTTATAAAGGACCTACTAGGAAATTTGGGGGTTTTGGTGGTAGAGTGTAAGATTCAGGCAGATCTTATATTGGTTTTGCTTTATGAATAACTCCTGGAGACGCACCCCCCCCCCACCGCAAAAAACACC
>VWZZ01002571.1:36089-130197 GCA_013399095.1 Psophia crepitans | reverse complement strand
AACCACACCCCCACCCAAAAAAACTAACGCGTGAAGAGTGGAAGTTGAAAACTGGCAGAGGTCTGCTGGTTGCTGTTAACGACTGTAAATACTGCATGGTGGTGTTCACTGTATTATGCCTTCTTCTAATTTGTGTTTCACAGCCAGTGTCATATAAGTGGGTTTAGAATCCTGAAATATTCCATATTATTCTCCATATAAAAAAATAGTCATTGATTTAAATTAGTTTGTATTTAGAAATAAAAAAAAAATTAGGCAGCAATGTAGTTTATTGCATTGGTCGTATTGAACAATTCATTTTGGAACAAGTCAAATGAAGCAAGAATATAGCAAATTTGGCTTTTTTTGTCTTTCTGTTTAGACACATGGTTGTGAACAATTCATATTTTCATCATTTTTGTCTGCTTCAAACCATTTTGTCAGTATCGTAAGTTTTTGTATTGTTTTATTTTCAGAATTGCTGTTTTCTTTGCACTCACCAATGCAACACAAGTTTCATGAGCATTCATACTAATAAAGCTCAGTTTGCACGTGGCAAAATAAGAGTAAGTTACGTGAAATGCAGCTATTTGGAGAAAGAGCTATTTTGAAGTGTCATATGTATTCTTTGAAGTCATTCTGTGGTGGACGAGGCACTCAAGTACTGTAAATCAGTCTGATCCTGCTGTAGCTTTCAGTCAGATCAGCTATACTTTCATTGTCTGCGTTCATGTACTACCAGACATTACAACTGCCAAAGAGCACACATTACAGAATTAGTTTGTAGATACACAGGACAAAATTGAACCCTAAATGATATCCAGCAGTATAATTCATTCAGCTCTGCTGACAGAATGGATGGTTGCAGAACTGACATGGGTAGTGAAGTCCAAAAGCCAGTTCAGTCATACATATGAATGCCTCGAGGCTTTCTGTAGCTATCTGTGGGTTTTCCTCATAGCATTAAAAGCTATGGAGCATTAACTGCAACACTTCGATCTTTCTGTCCAGTTGTGATAGATAGGTTGTCTTTTAATGTCTTTTTTTTTCTTCTTTTTTTTTTAAAGAAAAACTTTGAACTTTTTTCTTTTTAATCTCCTGATTGCTGACCAGTTGCATGTATATAAAACTTTGAAAGCTGATCCTCTGTCATATCACCGGGTTTCTGCTGTGACAGCTGGCATGATACTCATACTGAGAAAAACTGTAACATAAGATGCTGAATTCTTCCATCAGGAGAAATAAGGATTACCAAAGAATCTGTATCTGCCGAGACTGGTCTGGATTTTCTCTATGCTGTTTTGCAGTGAGTTGTTGCTAAAAATCCTGTAGGCATTCATTCTAACTGTATGGCATTATCACAGCAATCTTATGGCTGGGTGAGCGTTACAAGTGAGTGTGCCTCTTGCTTGCGTCTGCCAGTGTTAGGGTGATTATTGGGTTCTGTGTTGGCTGAACCTCTGCTTTTCTTTTTCTTTTTTTTTTCTTTTTTTTTTTTTCCTAATATTGCCATAGTATTTGGAATGACCATAGTAGAGAGCTGTTGCCTGTCTTGTCAGCCTTAAGAATGAATAACCCAATAAGCAATACTTCCATGATCATGTTCTGCTCTGATTGACCTTTAACTCATTACAGGCTGACTCGTGTGTGTGTGTAGAGAAGAGTAAGAATTCACAAGCGTATCTTTGTGTTACGGAAAACAAGCAATCTGACTTTTTACTCCTTAGGTGGGCTGATGGGGACTGTTGTCTTTGTGTTGGGTTAAGTGGATCCACCTAGCCAACATCCAAAATATCCAGTGTTCTACCATGTAATGTTCTCCCACTGTAATCTCACATTAAAAAAAAGATTGACTTCATGTTCACTGCTTTTTTCACTGCTGTAGTACACCACAGCCTAACTGAGTGGATCTGGCTTAGAGGATGTGGTATAACTGAATGTAATTTGTAAAGACTTATCAGAATAGTCAGTTTGCTTTAGATTAAACAGTCTGCTGCCTACCAACAAGCAGTAATAAAATCCCAGCGGTAAATGCCGTAGACACATGGATGTCGCTGTAGGAATCCAGGTACCAGAGGGTAGAGACAAAATGAGACTTGTACAGTGATGGGGTTTGAGAGCTATTGAGAAGGAAATAGAGAAAGGCTAGTGAGCCAGCTAAGCAGTTTGTTCCAGAAATTTGCCTTCATTGGTTTAAACTTCAAGTTAAAATTACATTTTTATTGTTACAACACTGACACATCTTTACGAGGAAGTTAATAGGAGGGAACAATCTTTCAGCAAATTAAATGAAAGGCTACTATTTCCAGCTGACATCTGTGAAACTGCTGCTACATTCCTTGCAGTAGTGCTTAGAGAAATAAATGAGCAAGTATTCATCATAATCGAGCTTTAATGGTATCCATATGCTATATATCTTGTAATGGTGTTCATGTTGTGTGGTTTCTGTGTAGTATAAAAAAAATTAGTATTAGTCTGTCAAAGGCCCATTAACGTAAATGCCTTGATTCAATACTTAGCCTTAGTGAGCCTCATGTGCTTTAAATATACCCCAGCAAATTGTGGTTGGTGCAGGAAATCCGACAGTCTTTCTGGTTGACCTTTCAGGTTGTCCATTCCGTATCACACAGCATACTTTCTAGATAATGAAATCTACTGGAGCAAGGAAGATTTTAAAAGTGTTTCATTTTTAATTTAATTCTTTTGAAATTAATATTTTTCCAATGGACATTGGAATGTGCAGTCTTTCAGCAATGTTGTTTCACATCATGTCGTGATATTCTACTCAGGTCATAAATAAACTATTTTCTCTGTCTTCTACCCAGAATTAATTTTGTAAATTAATTGAGTTTTGCTTAGCAATGTTTTAGTCAGCATTGTTTTATCAGCTAATAGCTTTTGGACCTGTCTTTGAAGGCTTAAATCTGTCATTTTAATATTCAGCCTATTGTGTGGTTAAGGTTTACTAGCATCCAAGGTTTTAATGAGCAGTACAAATTCACAAGCCTGCTTTTGAGTAACTAAAACTTTGGACAGTAGTTCAAACTTGCTTCTCTTTCTCCACTTACTGAAGTCTAAACTGTCCAATTTTTGCATGATAGACTGGTTCTTCTGAATGGCAAATCAGAGATGCTTTGATAAGGCATACCTTAAAAATTAGAAAAGGACTCTTTGTGGGTATTACTTGCTTCCCTGCTCCTCCTATAATGCATAGAGATGGGATGATGTAAATTTTTTATTACTATTTTTAAACAAGCTTAATTCATCGAGAATGTATGATTTAGGTTTCTATTGCTTTATGAGATGTCTTTGAGGAGGCTTTAGAAATAAAATACTCACAGAAAATAATGCAAAAGTCATGTCATCAATCCATATGTTCCAATACTGAACACCTAAGCTGCCTTTTTTTTCAAGACCTGCAACATGAAAATTCCATGCTTTTCCAAGGAAACTACTTCTAGTGTTTGTGTCTTCAGTATTGCAAGGTTTTTGGGATGGGTGGTATTTTCTCTGATGCCTATTCTGGAACTTAAGTACTTCATTATTTTGGTGGAAGATTTATCCCCTTTTATATGTTGGAAGACAGCTGTTGCCATGTCTAATCTATTATCCTTTAACAAGATCACTCTTTCTCTCCTCAGCCCTGGGGCAATGCTTTCTGTGATCATGATCATTCTTGTTACTCTTCTCTACGCGTTCTAAAATTTGTCTGTGTCTTTCTTTAAGTGTGGCTGGTGTCCAGTATTGGATGCACGTCAAGGAAGGCCTTTCCATCTGTGAAGAATATACACCCTTCAGCACTTCCATTCCTCAGTTCACATTTAAGCCACGTCATCCACCCTGCGTCATGCCTTGTTTGCATTTCCACTTAACAGCCTGCTCATGTCTAAAACCTCCTTCCCCACACTTGCTTCTCCAAGCTTTTTGGAATGCTTGTGTAGCAAATTCTAATCCTAGGTAGTAGCCTTCAGGAATTCTTCAGACCTCTTTTCCATACACATTTTTTGAATCAGCAAAATACTTGTCAGAGCAGCTCTGGTATATTCTCAACATTGCTTACACTTATTTCCCTCACTCAAGTACAATAGAAAGTAAACATTGGACAAAGCCATGGCACCATTATCACTTTCATGTATTTTTTGTGTAACTCTATACCATATTCGTGCTTGATCCTCTGATATGGGGGGGCTTTATGTTTCAGTATCTCTTGAGCCTCTTTGAAGTAAACAACTGGTTTATGTTTTCCTCTTTTCCTTTTATGATCCTTTGTAATTGTATAGATTTTGCGTGTGAGCCATATTGGTTTGTCGTTAATCAGTCACGGGTTCACTAAACTTGTCTTAGGTACTTCAGAGGATTAGAAAAAGACCTGCTGCTGTCCACAGAGATAGCAACTGTACCAGAGGTGGTTCTTCACACTCGCTTGCTAGGGAGGAGAAGGGAGCCTGGCCTTTTATTTCCCATCCCTGCATTCACCCACACATCAAAGACAACTTGGACTCTTGTTGCTGGACCTTGAAGACATCCTTTGGAAATCCGCCTACCTGGAAGAGATGGAAGTGAGAAAGGGGAGCCACCTACACTTCTGTGTTTACTCCAATTATTTTGACTTGGGCCAGGGTGTTGCTCTCATACTCCTAAATTTGTAATATAATAAGAGTCAAGAAATAAATAATTTTGATAGAGTAGACAGACTCCATTTTAAGTTACTCCTAAGAGACCTAAAAATAGTTTATTTTGATGGCTTTTGAGTTCACAGTCTCTCTGGTACCCAAAAGACAATTATGCACCTTACCAAAAATACTTATTTTGACTGACATCTTTCAAAAGTGTCAGAAAGTCTAACCAATATGTTGTATCTATCCAGACTGTACTCCATTCCTGACAAGATCTTCATTTTAGCTGAAGAACAAGTATGGCACTTTTTACATGATGATCCCCACAAGATACTCCGTTATATGCTATTCTAGTCTACAGCAAAGAAATACAAATTAAAAAAAAAAAAAGGAAAAGAAATACAGATTCTTGCACTAAAGCCATTAAAAGCAGCGATCACAAACAATGTTTAAAACCTTTGACCAAATGTTTTGCTGGAATTGGGAAAGAAACCTGATTTTCTTAAATGCTTTATAAAACTACAGCATTATTGTTCTCATTGGTAACTTAGAAAAGAAAAATAGCAAGGTACTTTCCCTGTGCACATTGTTTTATATGCAGAAGCTTTTTCAACATGGTTAATGAAACTGTGTGCTGGTGCTGGAACAAAAAGTACACATACTGTCTCCAGGAGGATTCCAGAAGTACGGTGTGGGTTTTTTTTTCCTGAGCCTTTGATTGTTCTATCATTTTAAATAGTAATCCTTTCATGCTGATTTCACTTCATTCTTTATTATCTTATTTTCATTGTATTGATTAAAATCCCATTACTGTTAAGAAAGGCTGATTCGACTACTAGATGCCAGCCCATTTATTATCTGATAATCTGGCTTACAAAATCGTCCAAAGAATACCTTAAGTGTGGTCTTGAGTATTAGTGCATGGATTGTGATCATTTCCTTAAGTACTTTTAGAAGAAATGTTTGGTACTTCTCATTTTTCTGTTCTGCCAAGGTAGCGTAGGTCATTCAGTCTTTTTCAACCCCATTGAATTATTAGTTAATTGGATGGAAAACTCCTTTCCTTTTTATAGAATCACAAAGTGGTTTGGGTTGGAAGGGACCTCAAAGACCATCTAGTTCCCACCCTCCTGCCATGGGCAGGGACACCCTCCACTAGACCAGGTTGCCCAAAGCCCCATCCAACCTGGCCTTGAACACTGCCAGGGAGGGGGCCTCCACAGTTTTGTGGGCAACCTGTTCCAGTGCCTCACAGTGAGGAATTTCTTCCTAATATCTAATCTGAATTCTTCTTCAGAATATTCACTACTTTAAAGTATCATTGTATCCTAATTTACAACATGGATTACTGCAAAAAAGTTATGGAACAAAATTACTTTTTCTTTAAAAATACAGGTCTTGCCTAATCTGACTTTAGTAAATTTTCAAGGTAATGCTTGTCTTTTTTTTTCTTTTTTTCCCCTCCTTCTCTTTATGATACTATGAGATTGTCCTAGATCATAATTTTTAGTGCGTATCTGAGAATTAAGCTGCATTGTGTGGTGCCTTAACACCTGAGGTAGTTGGCATCATTGGTTTCCTGTAAGTAGCTCATCTATAAGATGAGCAGCAGCTGTGTAAAAGTATTTGTTCCTTGAAGTAATAAGTAGATTGAAGGTGAAGTTCTGAGTTTGATGGAACACAATTGCATAACTGGTAATAGAGACTCTACCACAGGAAAAGTGTAATGGGAATATTTTCCTCAGGTGGAAATCAGGTGCATACTAGATTATGTAGGGTTGTTGGGTTTTCTTGTCTGCCAGCTATACAGTAGGAAATATTCCTATTTAATCATACCTTAATGAAGGAATTTGATCATATTTTAGCCATCAGTTGGTTTTCCTTTGACTCAAATGACGAGGGACTTGACTCATTTAGAAATATGTGAGCCAGTGAAATCACATTTAGTGTTTATTAAACCATATTGCTTTATGTTTGGAGCACAAGCATAACATTCAGAATCAGGAACTGATAAATAGCACGAATATCTTCCACTAGCCTAGTGATATGCCTGAAACTAATGTCATTTGAGAAAAATAAGGATATCTCTTTATTGTTAGATTGATTGCACTATACTGAATAATATGTATCTTCTATAAATATATGAAGTGGGGGAAAAGGAATCTGTAAAATGCATATAAGTACTTCTTTAACGTAATTTACTTGAATCTTGATTTTCAAATAGTTAATAGGCATTGAAGGGTACAACTGTGCATAAGCAAATGTGTTACGTGCTGGGAAAAGAATCCAGAAAGTCTTTTTTTACATTGTATTACTGATTTGCAGATAGAGAAGCAGTTCCCGGTTCCCAGATCTGAAGGGTGTTAATGGAAAGGATTTCTACAGTGATAGTGCTGTTTCAGTCAGGCTGCGGGGATTCCCTGTATTCATATTAACCTGTTGTCTCTGCAGTAATTTTAATGACAGGATTTTTGTGCTTGATCAGTGCCTGTTGAAGCCATCGGGAGTTTTCCTGTTGGCTGTGAGTAAGGATCAAACCCTTAGTGATTGGCACTGAGGAAAAGAAATGTTTATCTGATCCCAGAAAAAATGGATTTATATGACACAGCAATGTGTGGATAAAGAGGAGGGAGAAGATTGAAGCAGACTGGAAAAAAAGGGACATTTATACTTTTCTTAAAGCATTTGTCAAAACAGATTATGTCTTTAGCAACACTAGTCTGAAAAAGACTACTTCAGGGGTTTTTGGTCTGGAAAAGCTGTCCCTTTTGGTGAACCAGAATGCCATTTCAGTGGTGTTTCATACAGCTGTCACAGCATCTGTGAAAGCAGATATTGAAGGGACAGGTTTCACTCGACCACTGTGGTGTCTCTGTATTGTACGTGTTTAGATTGATGCACATATCTGTAAATTCATATGCAAGTGTAATTTATGGCATTTGTAAGTTAATGTTAGATCAGATGAGTATCACAGCTGCAAGTCTTGTGACAAGCTGTCCAGTATCTGAAACCACTGTTGATCCAACAGCTGAATTGAAAGGAGAAATAATTGGCTGTCAGTCAGAAAGCCTTTGGCGTGGGCTCCTTGCAATGAATGGCAGCTACAAAACGGCTTAAAGCAGACCTTTGCACCTTGTCGGCCCCAGTTATTCTTAGTAACGAAGCTGTGCAGTTAGTGTAATGGTTTTGATTCTCACTTCAAACATTTGATGGTACCACATGCAATATCAAGCACAATAAATGTGACTAAATGCTTTGAAAGACTTTTTAACTTAAATGGCTGTGAATCCACTTAAAATATTTTCTTGACGTGAGAAGCTAATAAAAGCTAATTGAGTTCATAAAAGTAGAAGATTAAAATCACTTTTACCATCTGGCGGTAAGGAATGAATACGATCTGGATAAACAAGTGATACGGATAGATTTAAAATTACTGAGATTGAGATTAGGACAATCTAGAGTATTATAAAATTTGTGTTAGGAAGTGGGAAAGTGGGAATTAGTGGCTGGGATGTTTCATATGGCCTGTTACTTGCCATCGATTGCTTTGATGCTTTGAATCTTTACCCTCGCTGAAAAGTCCTCATCAGACTGAAAAGACCGAATACCTAGATATTGTCCTGTTCAAAAGATCAGCAGTGGCTTTCCTTGAAAAAGTGGCTCTGCTCTTCTGAGAGAGAAGCCACTGTTTTCACACTACTTCAGTACACCAGTACTCTTGATTGGGTTGTGAGTGTACTTAACCTGAACTGGAGGTGGCCGCTGGATCTCCGTGGTAGAAATGCATCTTGGTGGTTTCCACTTGAGGCTGTGTGGAGACAATTTAGAGGGACTGGCAGTAGAGGGAAGAGTATCTGTGGCAGAGCAAGAGGAGAGCTGTGAGGCCATAAAGAATGAGCAGCAGCAAGAAAACCCCAGCAAACATGTCAAGAAGAAAGAAATGGGGAAGTTGTGGGTTCTAGCACCAATTCCCCATGCAGTTTCTATGTTACCTAGTCACCTCCAAATGCAAACTGCTCAACACTCATCCTCATAACAAATTACTTTACAGACAAAATAAATTAATAATGTTTATTTGTGCTTGGACAATGCAATTGATACGACACAAGAATAATTTAACAAAGCGCAAATATCAGTTTAAGTAAAGGAATTCTGCTGTTGGATAGAAACTCACTGAAGTCAAAGTTAATGAACTAATCAGGGTGGAATGGGACTATATTGCAAATTCTCAACAGGAAAAAAAAAAAAAGATAACCTAGAAGTTGAATGTGGGAAAAGTGATGTAAAACTGGGAGCAGGGTCTTACAGAGAGATGTATTGAGCAAAGAAAACCAAGGGTGCTGATTGCCAAGGCTGTGGTGGTTTAAGGCAGCAAGCACTCTTACTTAATGTGAAACGTGAAGTTCCAAAATAATCTGTAGACTTAAACAAAGTTAGCTTGTATTTTAGTATTAAAAGGCATGGCAGAGAGGAAGAGAACATATGTAAATGGTGTTTTCTCAGGGACTCTTCCAAAATTCTTACCTATTTTTCTTTCCAGTGAATCTGTAAAGATGTTTTCCTTTGGTTTCTCAGAACCAGAACTNTGTTTTGTCTTGAGGTGGGATTTTTTGGTTGGTGGTTTGGGTTTTGGTTTTTGGGTTTTTTTTGAGGTGGAGGGGATTTTTGGTTGGTTGGGTTTGATTTTGGGAGTTTTTTTAGACTGTCACTAACACTGAGTTATACCAGTTGCTACAGTAGGGAATTTTACTCCAATACCTTTTTCTTTTAGCCAGTCTAACTTATTATTGCATGGATGGTGGAACTGTAGACTTCCATTCATGACTTTTTATTTCCTGTTAATTTCACTTTTCTTTGGGGATATGATTAAAAGTAGGCTATGCTGGTACTCATTATCTCTAGCCTTGCTCTGTTGTGTTATTCCCTCTTGCTTTTTTAGCTCTTGGAATTGATTAATTAAACCTTTAGTGCACTAAAGTAATAGGAAATATGAATTGTTTAGTTCGTTCATTAGTGTGTTGTGGGAGACATGTAGGTCTGTGCTGTGCTTCAATAACTTTTATCAAAAATGATTACAGTAACAAGTACAGTTTTACTGGTTTTAGATAGTGACACTGAAAATTACCCTTAAACAATAGGCATGTCTCATAGTGACATTTCAAATCATGTACTGCTTGGCTGCTGATTGTCACTCCCTTTCTCACGCCCCTTCATGTGGGCACATACATGTGAGCTTACTGCTCTCTTGGTTTCACACAGCGTGCTAGTTCCGCAGGCTTTGATGCCCCTTTAGAGCACCAGTAAAGTGCGAGGTGTCACAGGGCAGGCAGCCATAAGGAGAGGATTCTGTCAACCCTGCCAGTGAAGTCCTAAAGAAATTCAGTCTTTTTCCACAGAGAAATGCTACAGGAATTTGACAGAAACAAAACAGCCCAACAGTCTGAATGGACTGGTAAGAATAAGATACTCTGATTATTTTAAGCATCAACAGACACGGTATCACTAGATCCAGATGTTCAAAAACCATGTGTCAGATCGCAAAAGAAGTATCTGATGGTGTCTGGTGGTTTTCAGAGCCCAGGGAGGAGGTGTTTTACTCTCAGCAGCTGTCAGACCTCAGTGCATACAGTAAAGCATGATCTTCCCACAGGCAATTTCACTGGCCTTTGCTTATTCTCTGCTGCTCTCCAGAGGCAGATGAGATTGTCTCCTCTTCATCTTGGTTCTCTCTGGCATTTTGGACTCCACCTGTGTCCACCTTCTGCTCCCTCTGCTGCTGTTGCCTGTCCTGGCAGAGGCCACCGCACAGCTTGATACTGGAAATTTCATACTTCATGCACCTTCTGCTCGCTTTCTGCTTTTACATTAACAGTGCTCTTCAGTCTCCGTTGCTGTTCTGTCCAGTTTCAAGAGAAATTGCCTGTCGGATGGTCACCTTGAGGAAGATGAGCTCACTTGATAGCATTCCATGATTGTTGAGCATTTTAACCGTTTGCCTACAGGTACAGTAAGGAAATAGTGACCATTCTAGGATGGCTTTAAAGGTTGCTGGGTAGGTTTCATTACAAAGTTGAAAGACAAAAACGTTGGGAGGAAAATAACTTTTGTTCTTGAAAAATTTAGCCACAGACAGTAGAACTCATGTGCCTCAGTACTGTAGGGTTTCTGTTAATCTTCAAGAACTACAAAATTATTCTGACTGGTCCCATCTTCCTAAAATTGACAAAAGGAGCAAGGAGACTGTTTCCTCTTCTGCGCTTTTACAGACGGACATCTCCATAGTGTTTAGATTGAAAAATGTGCCGCATACATTGCCTTTGAAGGACCCGATGAACCTCATGGAGAAAAACAGGGATCTTACTTTAAGATTTGTTTCATATTAGCATCTCTTTGGAGCTGTGCTTCTAGTTTCTCACAGGATGAATGGTCAGCCACAGTAATCTGACTTGTCTTACTCTCATTTCCAGCCAGATGATGATGTGCATGTGCCTCCAATACAAATGGAGGCACCTCCTGTGCTGGCAGAACTGAAGTGGCCAGGAAATCATCATATATTAATGCTGACACTGCATATGACTAAGCAAATAGACAAAATTAACATTCTCAAGCTAAAAGCTTTTGAGGCTATCTATACCTCTTCATTATCTCACTCGTTACAGTGAAAAAACCTGTGCTCTGCCTGATGTTACAGCATAGAAATTTTTTTATTCCTCTTTGTACTGTAAAATTGAGTAACCACTTTTGTTGTTGGTCTTCAGGCAGCAGGTGCGGATGGTACTAATCCACTGTCTGCCTCCCCCTGCTCAGTCAGCAACCCTTGAAATCACCTCACCAGGTGATTGCTGGCATCAGTCGGCCTGCAGGGAGGGCAGCTCAGCTGAGCAGGGAGCTGCCAGCTGGGCAGTGGCGAGCCAGGGGCAGGAGTTACACGGTCACTGTCACAGCTGAAACCCTGACCAGATGTCAGCATTTGCCTGAAAGGGAGCCCACAGGCAGAGGGGCTGTTTACAAGGGCAGGGAGTGACAAGGCAAGGGGCAATGGGTTTAAACTAAAAGAAGGGAGATTTAGATTAGACATTAGGAAGAAATTCTTTCCTGTGAGGGTGGGGAGGCCCTGGAACAGGTTGCCCAGAGAAGCTGTGGAGGCCCCATCCCTGGCAGTGTTCAAGGCCAGGCTGGATGGGGCTTTGGGCAACCTGGTCTAGTGGGGGGTGTCCCTGCCCATGGCAGGGGGGTTGGAACTAGATGGTCTTTGAGGTCCCTTCCAACCCAAACCATTCTATGATTCTATAAAAGATTCTCCTAACAAAGAGGAATAAAACAGACATCAAAACCTACCACATAGGCTAGCTAGCTGATACAAATTTCTTTTTCTGCCATCTCCAGCTGTTGAGATGTTATGTGAGAAATGCTTAACCACATGATAATCGTTTTCCTTTCTCAGAAAAGGGATATTGTGAAACAGGCAGAACTCCAGCGGGAGTCTGTCTGCCTTGGTTGATGCTGGCAGCGAGGGGAGAACAGGGACCACATGGGAGTGCAAAAAGTTAATTGCCATTTACTGGAAGTTCGATTGAAAGGTGTTTATGCTTACTACAGGGGCTAGAAATACCCAGGTACCATGCTAGCCCTGTCAGGGGTTCCCCACATTGACTTTGCCCACAAGGTGCTGTCCTGACATTGCCACTAGGCTTGAGTGGGAGGATTGAGTATAGTACCAGTGGTGTGGGCAAACCTGGGATTTCTGTGTTCCAGTCTTTCTTCTTTCAAATAGGAGTACGGATGATTTCCCAGGTATGGTGTAAAAAACAAAAGCGCATTAAATATCTCTGAAGCATTAACAAATAAATCATTGATGTCAGTGCTTGTGAAGGCAGGCTCTTACACCAAGATCCATTGTGTTGCATCTTAGGGCGTAGGGGTTGGTGTTGTGAAGGAAATGTAAAAAAAAATTAAAAAATGTTTTGAGCATGTATTTTGTCAAATACAGTAGTTGAAACTTTGGAAAGCATTGTCTGTGTGCTCCATTGTGGACTTTTTTGTTTGTTTTAAAAAGTATGAACCTATAATAAAATAATTCCATTCTTCATCAGAACTTCTTTATAGGTTATATCATAAACTATAGTTGATAAGCATTGGTAGTTAGCTGCAATATTAAAAGGAGAAACATGCAACAGAGGAGTTCGAAAGGAACCTCTTCTGAAAAGTATCAACAGCGGGTCACTCTAACTTCCCTGGCCTGGCCTGTGGTATTGGATTTAACTTCTCTCTTAGCAAGCTGTTAGCAAAGGATGTGTGTCTAATGATCAGCACTGGATACTTGGAAGAGAAGAAGCTGCTGCTCTTCATTTATTTTTCTGACACGTTGACAAATGGTTCCATTCAGGGCAAAATAAAAAATCATTCTTATGAAAGCATTTTCAGATGTGGCAATCCTAAATAATGCATGAAGCACTGATATTCTATGAAAATGATCTCTGAAGATCATTCTTTTGCCTGCCATAGTGACTCTCTTAGCTAGGGGATCACAGCATGCAACTATAGTATCCATGAAATATTTTCCCCCATTATTTGCTTATTTTTATGTTGGACTGTGTGTTACAAAGTATTTTTAGAACATATTCATTGTTTGGTTTTGGGTTTATTCATTTGCCTAGGAAATGCTGAAAGCAATTAAGCTTTATTTAGCATTTTAACGGATTTTGTGCCATCTATGGCTCTACAGCAACTTAATCTTTTAAATATGTTTTGTTTAAAATGAGAAATAGATACTGAGTATGGAAATGAAAACCTGACCTTTGTCTGACCTCTCTTCATTTGTTCTAAGGAGACTTAGTTGACTTAATTAAATTAAAATATTATTATGAAAGACTGATAGTGGCAGAAAAGAAATAGACTGAAGGCTTTGGCAACATATAAACATTTTATTAGAAACGCAATGACTGGCCTTTATGTAGTTATACTGACTTTTTATAAAAGGAAGACATTTGTTTTAAAGAAAAAAAAAAAGTCATCCGTAGAAATAATGACCAATTCTGCCAAAATGGAATGTGCCATTGGAGATTTTTCTCACTGGATTGAAATACAGCAGAGAAAACAGTAATAATTAATTTTTATGTATTAGATCTATAAGAAAAATTTTGGACATAATACATCATGTTAACTTGTTTACTTTACTAATTCACAACTTGTGACACTGTCTGTATGGCCTTGCCTGGCTGGATATGGAAGTTTCATGGACTTTGAGGTATCCTTCTCATTTCACAGTACTGCAGAATGGTTTTCTGTATTTGTTTTTGTAGTTTAATCTGCAAAAGTTGTCTTGCAATATCTTGTAAAAATGTCATGCAAATGTGGACGGTACAAAAAAAGAACCATTAAAACTAAATTGTGAGTGAGGAAAAAACTTATTTTACAATTAAAGAATTAAAAATATAACATTACAAAGCGTTCATCTCAGGCCTACTTTTTGTAATATATATATTAGCCTGTAGAGTTAAAAAATTCACCTGATACTTGTGAAGTTAGCTGAAATCTTGGGGAGATTTGGACACCTGGGAAAGGGTAACTGTAGGTGAGACTGGTCTCCCTGGGCTTGCTCTGTAAAGGGAGGGATTCCGTCTGTAGCTTAATCTCCTCTGTGAAGTGATTTGATCTGTTACCTCCCTGTCCTGATAACCGAGGGAGCCCTGAAGAGACGAATTTCTGTGAAAGCCCTTGCAGGAGTTGCACTGCTCCATTTCCTCATCCTCGCTCAGGGCCAGACCCCTCGCTGGTGTACGGCGTCTGTGCGCTGCTGCATCGCGCAGTCTGAGGTATGACCGCTGCCGCCGGATCGCATGTGGTCATGATTTAATCCTAAAACCTTTTGCAACAGCAGCTCTTGGACACTTCACGTTATTGCTGCTGGATCACTTTCGTTCTGACCTTTCACTGTTTTTAGTGGCTAAGTCTGCAGGAGGATCCCGACTGGTTGTGCTTTTGCATTTAACATTGAAATTCTAAAGTCTTGCTCTGCCTCCAGCTTGTGGAGTTGTCCTGCCACACTCCAGGAAAGGCTGGGGGATAATAAACTGTCTGCAGAGACTGAAACACTTTTGCTCACTGATAGCAAGAATTTTGATTTGATAAGTGTTTCGACCCTTTGAAGTATTTGCGTGGTTTCCCTGAGGGCTTGGCGTTCCTTTCAGTTGAAAATTAGCTGCTGCTTGATATAGATCTCGGGGATGTAATGTAATTTAAAAAAAAATTGTAAATATTGTTGTGCAACTGAATTTCAGTAATTTTAAAAAACCCCAAACCTTTAAATATTTATATTTCCTCTGTGGTTCTCTTGCCTGGTACATTCTGTACATTTTAGAAGCGATACTGATCTCCTACTTACTGTTCCTACGTACAGAAGGATCAGCAGTGGTCTACTGGAAAAATACTGAGTTAACCAGCAGCATAGGTCAATCAGGCTCATATTCCCTGAGAATGAATGACAGTAGAATTATAAACACTGTATTTCAGATTCTGCGGCATTCTTGTTCAGTAACGAAGTATATAAAATAAAGAGGAAATACCATAAACCAGTGATGGTCCTGCTTTAATATGCTTTTCTGACTTCAGATTTCATTTAATTACATAATACTATTTATGATAATATAGAAGTAAGTTCTAAATTTTATTAATATTTTACAGAATTTTTTTGTGGGGTTTAAGTTGTATAAGCAATATGATTTTAGACACAGTGATCTGAGATATGTTAAAATAGTGCCCTGTAAACCAAAATTATTTTAGTACTGATCTGGAACTTCAAACAAGTTTAAGTAGTGTGGCTTCTCCTTCCTTTCTGAAGTGTATACAAAGAGTTGTGTTTCTGACTCTGATGTCACCACGTGCCTGACTGTACAGTTTATAGTGAGTATCAACATAGGAAAATTGAAAAATACAGTGGCAAAGTAAACACAAAAAGAAAGCAAGATAAAGGAATGCAGCCCATAGAGAGGGTGAGTACCATACCTGGGCCCCATCTGCTGTCCTCTGCCAGTGGTGGTGTGCATCTGTCTCTTTCTGACGAGTGTGTTTGTCAGCTTACAAGGCATTTGGGACATGAAACCGTTTTGGAAGAATAACTGAGTGAAAATAAGCTGCAAAAAGTTTTCAGTGCTTTACAGATTTTGCTTTGGTTACGACGAGCGATCTGCACATACGTGTGTGCAGCTAACAAACAGAGCCTTAAGCCACCACCTTTTGAACATCATTTGGGTTCAGATTGCTCCTGTAATTTCTTGACCTGTGTAATGGGTGCCCTTGGAAAAACTGTAGGAACTTGCAATGTTATACATAGTTTTGCTAAAACTTGGAGTAGAAATAAAGACTTTTAGTAGAGCCCCAGGCTTGCATCTTTTCAGGAAGACAGCCGGTAGCTTCATAACTGAAGAGTAAGTAGATACCCAGCATTGACTTTATGGCTGAGGAGTAAATAGGTACCTAGCATTGTCTTTTTTAACTCTGACTCTTTTTGGTCACCCCAATAATAATATTGGTGAAGAGCTTGAAAAAAGCCTTGAGTCGTGAGCACTGGATGTGTTGTCTCATGCATGGGCAGAAATCAGTATTTTACTGTGCCTTGTTATTAAGATTTACAGAGCTATTACGGTTATTTATTGCATGTTATTTTCTAGGGCACCTCATGTCATTTATAAATGTACTCATTCTTCATAATCCTTGACAGAAGTCCTTTTCCATTTCTCCATATCCCTTCAACTGTTCAGGGTCTCTCTTGCCTAAGGTATGATCTGTTTAAAAATATACAACATTTAGGAAAATTATTTTGGGAGTGGAGCAGAAAAAGAGCACCCTCTTCTGTTTCCTTTTTTTAAGCCAACAGACTGTAAACAAAAGCCAAAGTCTACTTTCCCTGTTCAAAAAAGATCAGGGGGTATGAAATGTCTCATGCTGTATGCCGAGAGCTTTGCTGAGTATCTCCCAGGCTCTAGTAATGTCCCTTCAGGAGCTGACTGTCTGCAGAGCCATGCACGCTGGACTATCACCTTAAAATTAGAGTTAAATGGAATCAGAAGCAATGCAGTGGCTGCTCCAGTTAGTATGAGGGGATATGGAATATGAGGGAATTCGTTGCTCCCAAAAATGAAATGTATGAAAGAGTATTGGACATCCATCGCTGAAGGTTACATGAAAAATAATCCAGGCACTGAATTGCAGTTCTTGGGTTCTACCACTTTTTGAAACAAGTTTGTCAGTTTTGTCTTAGAGCATCCATCTGGGACTAAACCAACAGATACCCCCACTATTTTGCAGATTTGCCAGAAATATGCTGCTGCCTTTTTTTTTTTTCCTAACCGACTGTCCCAGCTGAAAAGACTAGAAGCTACATTAAATAGTATGTAGATGCAACATAGATGTTTCTTTCTACTTTTCTTGCATTAAGAGTGCAGGCTTAGTTTTCAAACCACCTTAAGCAAGAAGAATATTCTACTCATGGTAAAACACATTGCTGCGTGCAGAAAGCCTCTGAGTAGCTGTGCTTGGAAATTTTTCTCGTTAAACAGAATGCAGTACACCAAAATGTCCTGATAGGTTTATCAGTAGATGTTGTGGTGAAGTGCAAATAGGGACTTTATTGTGTTTTCTGCCAAGTTTAGTTGGTGCCTTGCTGCAGGAAGAGCTCAATGTTTCCACTTTGAGATTTATTGAGAAATTTAATAGAACAGAAAAGTGGGCTTTTACCATTTGCATCATAACATGGTAACTTTTTAAAACCTCTTCTTTTTGGAGGGGGGATGGGGACAGGGCAAGCTGTATTTACCAGTAGTGTCTTATGTCATCTCTTTTAATCTAGGTGATGTGGGAACAAGCTAAAATATTTTCATCTAGAAGTTAGCAGTGAGGCAGGACTTGGGCCAGTGTATCCCAGAGATGCACTGTTCTTGCATGAGTAACCAGTCTGTATGTGTAAGCTCTCCAGTCTGTAGATAAGATGTTTCCAGACATGTGATCTGCAGTACTCGCCTTGATCTTATTTTCTGTAATTTCTGAAGCTCTTATGTCACCGTTTCAAAAAATTCTGACCCACAGTAGATTGAAGTGCAGACAGCTTGTAAGCCACGTGGGTTTTTCTCTTTGCTTTTGTTTTCATCAAATGTAAAAAGCACTCTAATCTTTGTAAGATTGCTCTCAAAATGAGATGTTTAGGTCCCATAAAACTTGTATACTGTTTCTGTTGTACAAATATCGTCCCAAAGTTGGATTGCTGCGTCTTTGCAATACCATAATTTCATTGTATCATTGATTTTATCTGCAGCTATGAAGATTAGAAATATTTTTCTCCTCTGGAGTTTTGGGCAATCATTTGCATGAGAGGACGTCCACGTGTTTCAGCCTCTTGCACCTTTATGATCAGCTAGGAGAGCCTCCTCTAATCTCTTTCCTTTAGGAGAGCCTCCTCTAATCTCTTTCCTTTTGTGCCACCAATTTCTCCTTCCACTCAGCACTCGGATAAGCTTCAATTCTCTGTATTGTCTGGGAAAAAGAAAATCTATGGCGTACCTGTGGGGGGAGTATTTGACTGACACTATGGTCCTTCAGAATGGGACAATATACATCTGTCTATCAGTAGGTAATATTCTGGGTTTATTTTTGGTGGCACTTGAATGAGTTCCAGCAGTACCTTCAGCTCAAGGCCAGGCATCCAAAGGTGTTGCACTGTTTAAAGCCGTGACATTTAAGTAGAATACAAACATGTTCTTTATTTGTAGCCTTTACTCTGCTTTTAAAGTTTAATGACTTGTTTTTATTTCACATGTGTGGATGAGCTCTTAAAATAGTGTGTTAATCTGGCTAGTGGGGAAATTAATTTAATGGAGTCTTCATTTCATTATATTGGTTAAACTTCAGTTATAGATACTCAACCTTTTGAAGAAGAAACTTTAACACACCTGAGGATTTCCATCACGATGAACTAAAGATGGGGTTTCTTGGAGTTTTGTTTTTTCGTAATATAAGTCATGATTTAACTCAGGAAGAATACCCAATTTTCGTGGTTGTGCAAGTGCTAACCGATAACCGTAATGGCTGCTTATGTGTAAAAGCAAAATTAATTTTTTGTTTATGTGTGTTTAATGCTGTTTACAACTTGAAAATAAGGAAGACATTCCAGTACCTAATAACTGTATTTATATCTGACATTCATGCTAATAATATGCTGGTCTAATGTGTCATTATTCACCTAGATGCTCCAGAAAGTTGGCTGGCTTTTCTTTAATTTCAAGGGGTTTTCTGAATATGGAAATTTCAAGGGCAAAAACCCCCACCTTTTTGTAATGAAACTTTAGCGGACTTTTCATCCTGAATCTCAACTAGCAGTTGAATCTCAATCCCCAGTTTCTAGTGGGGATTTAGCAATAAATATGCTTTTCTCTATTCTCAGCACAAAACCTGAGATTAATTTTGCTGTGAAGTATCTTTAGGCCTTAATTAAAACTGAAGTTACTCATCCTAGTAAGAGTACCCTGCGAGATAATGCCTAAATATCCTACCCTATTAATTTCTCAGGTATTGAGAAGGATATAGTGCATATGTAGGATATATAAGGATAAGGATACACTTTTCACTTAGAGTCTATGTGGTATATATGCAGTGTTTTATGTTAATAAACAATTGCACTGTAGAAGGAAGAGTAGGAATTGGAGAGTGTTGTGTTAAATACAGGGAAATCAGGTGAAGTACGTTTTCTCATTCTCAGTGGTTTTTTGTAATGTCTTTAAACATGATATTGTACAGTGAAACACTGGTACAGCAATAGGTGTGATGGAGCTATTCATGAGCTAAAAGACTGGCTTGCTGCAGGAAGCGATTTTACAAACCTAAGCAGAACTGGACTGAAGCAGTTCAAGGTCCTGTGGTGAAGTCATGGAAGGCTACCGAAATGTGGTTTCTTACGCAGATATTAAGTATATTTTAAAATTCATTATCTGCTCTTCATAACAGTATATCTACTACCTGTTATATTTTATTAGCATTGCCTTACAGATGCTCATGGTTATTTTCCATATTTCTCTTCCCCCCTCCCCCACCATAGTGGAATCGGTCGAAATTGGCCGTGGGCCTCTGGCGGCAGCAGCATTTTGGCAGAATTTGGGACTTTGCATCTGGAGTTCGTACACTTGAGCCACCTGTCTGGAAACCCTGTCTTTGCTGAAAAGGTTAGACTGTTCGGTCAAAATCATGTTGTAAAAGATAAACCACATGTTGGGAGACTAATATTTCTGGGGAGAGATTTGGATTTTCCTCAGTTGTAAGCATTTGTCACAGGAGGTAGATATTTTCTAGATGGTTCCCTAATCACCTTGGCATGTTTTTGCATTATGAAGTCAAAAACCTGTTCCAAAATCATTGTGATCCATCTTGTATATAGCACTTACCCAGCCCCATAAAACATATAATTTCTGTTTATGTTCTGAATTATTATCACATTAAACAGTCAGACCGTAGAGCTTTTTTCACTGCTTTACCTGGATGTGGTGAAAACAAAAATTGACATTAAATAGGGGATAATATGTGATGCCTATAGAAGGCAAAGCACCATGGCTACCTTGTGTGATTTCAGGAAGCTTAGTCTTCAAAATGTTTTATCATATCACTGCTACCAGTGAGGTCAGAGAGCCCTTCTGTTGCACTGACCTTTACAAAATGTGCTCTGAGCTTTCTTTGGGGGAAAGAAAAAAAAAAAAAACCAAAAAATATCCTTTGGCAAAATAGTTGTTTTGGTGCCATTGTCTTCTGGATACTTTTTAGTTATGTGAGCCATGGAAAGCAACTCTTCTCCTTCCCCCAGTTCCCACTCAAGCAACTTTGCTTTGCTTTGTGGTACATAAGTAGTCTGTGGATCTTGTTCTTTCTAGTAGACTTTATTGGATTTTGTTTAGGTTTTTTTTCTTAATTAAAACATCCACTTGTTTTGGTTTTGTAATCTTATTCCAAGTAGCACACACCATGTCCAACTGTCCTGTGTTCGCTAAAACTGGTATTATCTGTCAAAAAATCTAATTAATAATAAGACTCCAAATGTTTATGCTTAAAAGCAGTGGTCAAATCTAAAATTAATACTAGTTGTACCCTACTTAAAGGACTGGATGACTTTGCTGAGATACCATTGTCAGCACTGGAACTTCTGGCAATTTGAATGTATTTAGGGATGAATTTAAAGACAGTTTCTCTTAAACAAAACCGGGAGGGCGAGCAGGTGGGTGGGCAGCAGTCACAAACAGCCGGAAACAAACTTACTAGGTAACTTAATTATCTTTCGAAATTTATGGTAATTTAACGTATAACATCTGTTCTGTTAAGAGACAATTCAAGTGTGATGAAAGTGCTTATGTTAAAAATCCTTGCCTATGGTTCTCTTCCAAAGCAGCATCGAGCTATAGCTGCAAGGTGCTGGAAATCTGTTTATGTAAGCTGCTCTTAAAACCCTTTAGAGATTGCAATTCCACAGCCCTCCGGGGCAAGCTGTTCCAAGAAGAAGAAACACTAGAATAAGCTTTGCATGGAGGTATTCATAGAATTCATTAAGTGAGGTCTAGGACGCGTTGCAGCCTGCATTTGTGTAATGACTGTTAGCAATGTAGTGTCAAGATGCAGAAGGCAGTTCATGCACCGCAGCAGAAATCCTTCTGCGGCTTGCTGTAAGCTAATTTATCGTCTTTCTCAGCAGCTAGTTGAGTTGATCTCTAGGCATTCAGGGTGTTATAATGAAGCTGTGAGTACCTTTTTATTACAGTTTCTGGTCTGTGGTGCTTAGTATCTTCATTCTCCCAAGCTGTTACATTTGCTTTTTCTGTGAATGTTAAAATTCAGTATAAATTATGTCGTGTGCTCTGCAATGGATTGTGCTGCTGGATGGCTCCAGCTGCAGAGCATCTGGACTGTAATTGTTTCCCCAGGCCTCTCATTTGTAGCGAGCTCCTTAAGAGTGCCGGCAGAGCGCTTGAGGCTGCATGGGTTCCTGCTGGGCAAGCTGGTTGTATGAAGCTCAGTTCCAGCAGTGCTCTCTTTTCCAGGAGAAACAGCCTTACAATTCGCTTCTGCATCTGAACTAGGTGATAGGCTTAATATTTAATACCATTTCTGATTTGCGTATATGAGACATATAATGCTGAAGTAGCTGAGCTTAGTTAAGGCAACTAGCCTCTGTGAATTTCAGTATCCTGGGGAGGGGCAAGATACTCTGTATGGCAAGTCCTGAAATTTGGAGCTTGCTTCCGTTGTGTTGTGTTGTTTCATTATCATCCTTTGACACAGAAATTCTAGAGGTTTTGAGGAGCTCATTTACATGATAGTAGCTTAGAGGATCTAATTTAATAGTAACTAATTTAATTTAGAAAGAAATTCTTTACTGTGAGGGTGGTGAGGCACTGGAACATGTTGCCCAGAGAAGCTGTGGCTGCCCCCTCCCTGGCAGTGTTCAAGGCCAGGTTGGATGGGGCTTTGGGCAACCTGGTCTAGTGGAGGGTGTCCCTGCCCATGTCAGAGGGGTTGGAACTAGATGAGCTTTCAGGTCCCTTCCAACCCTAACCATTCTATTATTCTAATATGATTGTACAGGTATTCCGAGATACAGTATGTATGTTGAATAAGAGTGGGGGTTTTTCATTTTCACTGCTATTTGTACATTAAGACTTCTGTAGCAACACTGTTTTATTTTGGGGGAAAAGTGGATCAGTGCTCAGTGTTTTGTACCCTTCCAATAGGTAATGAATATTCGAAAAGTTCTAAATCGACTGGATAAACCAGAGGGCCTTTACCCCAACTATCTGAATCCCAGCAGTGGCCAATGGGGCCAGCGTAAGTAGATCACTTCTTTGGTACTATGACCTGCCATCAGTGTGCTGTTTGCAGTCGTTAACTTCTTTCAATCACTGTTACTTGGGGTTTGTGTGTAAATAAAGGACTTTTTATAAAGTATAAAACCTCACATTATATCTGAGGTTCCATAGAATGTAAAAAAATACTACAATATAAAAAATAATAATCCTACTTGCTGTATTTGAACGTACTTTTCTTTGGTCTTTCAGTATAGCTTGTGCAAGCAGGGAAATACCTGAATATGTATCATTTTGGAAAGGAATTTGTAGACTACAGAAGTCTTTTATTCAAAAATCTAAAGTGCTCTCTATAGTAGCTGTTTAAGAAACATTATCAACTCATCTGAATCGAATTCTGTATTTTTAGAGTGGTGTGGCTCCACTGAAGATATAAAAAATAAAGTCTTTCCAGTTAATAACGGCTGTGATTTCTGTTGAAGTTTGATGCCAACAACTGAGAAAAATAACAACAGAACTGTGTTGTGGCATTAATTCCCTTCGAACCATTACTGGAGGTGCCAAAATTAGAAGAGAAAGAGTATAATAAAATGCTTGAAGTATTTGAACTTCCTAGCCCCTTCCTGATGACTGAGCCTTTTCCTGTTGTACATTGCCTTCTCCAATGTTTGTAACATGGTCAAAGCCTATGTAGTGTTCAGCATCACAGTTCTAGAGACCCTACTTCTTCTTTTCACCGCTTGTCCTACTTAGTTGAGTCTACCACCATCCCATTCATGTCACTCAAGGTTTTTGTATTTTTTCCTCCCTACATTGTTGAAAGAAGTAAGATATGCTCTCTTGGTCTGAAAAGACATGGGCAGGTGAGATTGTCCTGCAGATTATCAGTGTTGGAGCTGGTTAGACAATACAAGAGAGGGAAAGGACTGGAGAAGTTTTCAAACATAATAGTTTGTTTAGGATGCAGCTATGGTGCAAGTGAGATTCTGGAGTCCTGGAAGTGTTGATCCTACAGCAATAGGCACTGGGTTTGGTTAGAAGGCCACCTCAGCGTCTGCGAGCCAGATCCAGTTACTTCCTTCCTCGGCTTCAGCCAGCCACCAAAACTCAGCTTGTTGGTGAGGTGCACGAGAGCATACCTTTCTAGTGACTGACATTGTTAGTGGCTCTGTCTTATTTATTTTAAAGCTGTCAAATACTTACTCTGCCTTAAAGCCTTCCCCATGTCCCTGTTTTTAATGTAACTGTCTTGCATACTCCTTGTTCACATTAAATGCCAGTTTTTGTTGCTGTGTACAGAAAAACTTACAGTTTCTACCAGCTTTGCTTTCCAATAGCGTGCATTATTGACAAAGAAATAGCTTCCTGCATGTGCAAATGATGGACTCAGATGTTGACACAGGTCAGCCCCTGGCATGCTGAAGCAGCAAAAGCAAATTTGATCTTGTTGCATCTCTTCCAATTCAGTTGCCTCCATTTGCAGACACTGATTTATTTTTTTTTTTCTTCCCCATAGTAGAAGATCAGTATCCGAGAGTTGAGAGATGGTTTATGTGAGATTGTGTTTCCAGGCTGTTTTCACTTGATTACTGTAGGAAAAAAACAAACCCTAGACCCTGAATTGGTAGAAGACAAAAGTATTCTCTCTCAAACATCAAGTGGGGAGGAGGGGGGGAATAGTTTCTTCTCTAGCCATGCTGTAACTGTGCAGGACACTCCTGGCTCACTGCCATTGTTCCTGTAAATTCATTTAGCCCGTGTTATTTTGACAGTAAACTGACAGTGATTTGCTGCAGCGTGCGTCAATTGGATTTGTCTACTGCAATAATGTATATAATAACAGGGCTTATTATTGATGAAACCGTGCTTGTGCTATTTAGTTTGCAAATGTCAGAGGTTTCTATGGTAATTTATTTAGGAAATTGTAAAGGTCGTTTAAATGCTGCTGTTCAAAGATCAGCTTTCGATCATAGAAAATGTTCTCTTTTTTTTCGGAAGCCTCTTTTCCTTTTGGATCATGAACATTTAATTAAATAAATGGTGTATTCTTTCCAGAAATTTAATATATCTCATTCAAAAGAGGAAGGGGAGAAAAAGCCGTTTATAACCCAGGTTTGATGGTAGAACGCACTTGTTAGTCAAAGGGACAGGATACATTTAGAAACAAAAAAAAATTTAGGTTTGTATGTTACAGGCTATTGGAGGAAAAAGACACTGTTAATGAAGTTTGAGTAGGAAAAAGTATACCTTCTACGTTTGCATGGCTTTTCAACCTGTTCAGTAGGCAAAAGGAGGTATTCCATCAAGAGGAGATATGAAGGAGTTTAAAAATAAATTCTCCGTATTCTTTTGAATTCCACCAGCAGAGGTGTGACTTGGAAGCTAAGATCAGAGTCAGGTGTCGGGAAGCGTGAGCTCTGTACCACTAACCCTTCTGCATCTCGCTTCACGAGCCTGCATTACCCCGTGCGTGTTCTGCTTTCCGCATGCCCGGAATTTTGTGGTGCGACTTACGGACTTGCTGCGTGATACATGTACCCACATCTCCATCCTGGATACCTCGTGTGGAATTAGCAGACCTTTTCCTTGCTGTAAAATTGAGGGTCATAAAAGAGTAGTCTCAGTAAAGCACTTCGAAATCCTTTCACTGAAGAGTCAATAAATGCTGAATCCCTTAATGTTACCAGGCAGCACCAACTTAAAGAAAACCTCTAGCTAGTGTTCTTAGTTTAATGGAGCTTAGAGAAACACTTTATACATAGATATATATATTTTTGGTAGTATTTGATGATTTTAGGGGACCTGTGCTGAAATCGTGTGATAGCCCATTAAAATTTTGCCAGGAATCTTTTAGGCTCTTGGACAGCAAGTGAGCGCAACCTGGTGCAAGCAGCTGAGCACATCACTAACATTCGTGTCATTTGTGCAACTGACACCAAACGGGCTGACTGGGTTGGTGTTAGTGTTAGCACATCCTAAACACGTGCAGCTGAATAATCGGTCACAGCATCTATAGTACCAGATCATTTCACATAGTAAATGTAGGGGGGAATAAAGCAGCGTGATAGCAATAATCATCTGTAGATGTGGCAGTCTTTTTTTTTTTTTTTCCCCTTCTAGAATCACTGCTGAGTTCTGAGAGCAGCCAGATGTTCAAAAATGTAATATTATTTTTAAACATATGGGTTGGCATTTTGAAATACCATAAAATAACCTGAAATTCAGCTCTGTATTAAGGGGCGAAAATGTTTTGGCCTTTTTTACGAAGTGACTCAAATGGAGCATTAGTGAATAAAAGAGCAAATAAAAACAATGCCTAAATGTTAAGAGGGGAATACCTTTATCCAATTAGAGAGCACTTTTTATTTTTTTCCCTGGTTTTAAAATAAAAAAGAAGTTAGATTAACACATTTTTGTATGGGGTAGACTACATGAATTAGATATTAAACATATAAATTCTTGTTTCTTTGCCATGAACTCCTGTGGCACATTGTGGGTATTAAATAACTACTGTGCTTTAGCCTGATGAGAAAGTTAGCAATTGAAGAAGTAATTATCTGTGTGTACTAGTTAAGTTTTTCCTGAGGTTCCAGGCTTACATTTATTAAAGATGGTTGTAGGAAGATAAGTTTAAATGCATTAAATGCACTGTTTTAAACTGTAATTTTATTTTATTCTCCAGGCTGAAGATGAAATTGCTGTTGAATCTCTTTTCTTCCCTTTTTAGATCACGTCTCCATCGGAGGGCTTGGGGATAGCTTTTATGAATATTTGCTCAAGGCATGGCTGATGTCGGACAAGACAGATGAAGAAGGCAAGAAAATGTATTATGATGCTGTTCAGGTAAATAAAACATTTAGATCTTCGTTTCCATAATAGCTAATCTATAATAATGCAGCAGAAGCAAGCTCTGAGGACAATGTGAGGGATTTATGTCTTTGCCACCACAGTGTGGTTTTTTTGAAAATTCTCTTTTAGAAAGATTTCATCAAATACAAATGCTACAGCAATACCACGGGAGCAGGGAGAGTCTTGAAGTATACCTTTTGTTTCTTTGAATTGACAGTTCTTTCTAACTCTGGAGGAGAAAAGTATGAAATATGCAACAAAAAATGCATCTACGAGTAGCTCTCAGATAGAATTTCAATTCTTTTTTCATCAGTTTTCTCTAAATATAGTCCTATCCTTTTTCCTTATATCCAGGAGGGAGTTCCTCTCTTGTGCTTCGACCTCATATTTCAGCCATTGGAGTATTTTGATTGTGATCAACACAGAAATCAATATATTATGGAAGATAATTATAAATGAAAATAGAAATTTTTGTTGCACAATGACTTTTTGTTACAAGAGGCTTCATGAAACAGCTAATTACTCAAACTGGACACGAGAAAGTTTTCAAAAATCAGACTTGGTCATACTTACATTTCTATGTGGTATTTTATTTATGATTCTTCTACTCTGCAATTTTCTTTGTTATTGATGGTATTTCCTTAATGTGCTGTTTTGGGAGAAATAATGGTTTTGTGACACAGGATTGAGACTTGGGAAGTAGTAAGTTTAAAACCCATATTTACAGGCTTCCTTGCAGTCTTGGGCAAATGACCTATTTTCTCGGTTCTTTGCTTTCAAATATCTATAAAAGTAGGATAATACTACACTTTTTCCCCATCCTTTCATCAGTTTTGACTGGAAGCTCTCTAGGGCCAGGACTTATCTCTTATTAACTGTATGTATGTACGGTGCCTCTGTAGACAAGGCTTCGAGATGCTAAGCAATATTTGCTTTTTCTTTCATACTTCTGGAAACGTGCTGTCCCTGGGGAAGAGACATAAGTCTCCTTTTACTTCCCAGGTCAAAAAAAAATAATGGTGGCATTAAAAAACTACAGCCATGGCTCATTTTTTGTTAGAGGAAAAGTCGTATGTGATGATTTGAGGGAGGGTGTGATCTCTGGTGGTAGTAAATTTGATGACCAAGTATCCTCTGCTAAGAGAATCCTGCCTTTAATTCTGTAAGTGCAGATTTGGATGCAGCCAGCCTCATTTTCACCGCTAACACAGTCTCAGCTTCAGAGCAAAAGGTGGATTTTGAATTAGCTTTAAGTGTATTTGAGGCTATAACATAAGAACAGTGATACTGTCATAGCTCAGCCATTAGGTTGGCAGCCAAAACGAGAGAACAAAGTGTCTGATAATATGATATAAATTCATCTTACCATGGAAAGCATTTTGAAGCACCTCAAAGCTGCTTCAGTCTCCTACTTCCACTAGTTTAATAACGTCAGGTTTTTCTTTTAAATGCGTTCTTACGCAGGATAAGCGCTAGTGCATAGATGTGTGCAGTAGAAAAAAAAAGTGCTTTTGCTAGTACAGCTGTTCTGGTAGAATATCCCAAACGTGGTGTGACGGTCACCCTTGTCGGTGGGGCTGGGAGCACACTGACTCCCGTCCTGCCGGGCAGCAGCAGGGGCACGTTGCTCCCAGCCAGTAACAGAGTCGGAGAGAGCCCGGTGTCTCAGTGGCCGGCGCTGGGCTGCTCCTGTGAAGGGTTCACCTTCCCCTGACTTGAGCACAGCCGAAGCAAGGTACGTCGGGAAATCTCCCTTGCCGTATGCCACACAAGCATGCATGCTGTCCCGCGTCACCTGCACGTTGGCGGTGTACCTGGTCCCTCCCAAGCCAGCCCAAACTCCCCCGAGGGTGAAGAGCTCCCTGCTCTTGGCTGCTCATGGGGGAAGAGGGACAGAAGTGCTCCGAGGTATGTCCGCATGGGGTGCAGCAGCATGGCTTTCTTTAAACTCACACCTTAGCTGTACTGGGACTGGGACAACAACCTCCTTAGGTATGAAAGTTACCGCAGGCATATTGAGGGCCTGGTGGGGAGCAGAAGTGGTGATGGCCACCACACTGTGTGGCCAATTCTCCCTGGTGGCGTAGAGCTGGGGGAGCAGAGCTGCCTGGTCAGCAGCACCACTGAATGCGGCAATACTGATGATGGGGTCTGAGCTCTGCTGTATGGAACTAGATTTAAAGGACCTATTATCTTAGTATTTTTAGCAATGATAGCTCTTAAGCAGCCCAAGCATCATGCCTGTCCAGAATATCAGTGGGGGGCCAAGGGATCACTAAATAGGTGTTAGATTTTTACCATGCTGCTGGTTGAATGCTATTTCCAGTATTTTCTGAGTGATGGTCTTGGTGTTCTCAGTTTTATATACTGAGGTACATTGGTACCAGAGCTGGAAGTGTACAAGCAGCACTGGGGGTACAGCTTGGTGTTACACCATAGCTTGTTCAGGAAACAGCAGGGAAGTTGCAGTACCACAGAAACTGCAGAGCGTTAGGGCCCCGCTGAGATGCCAGGTTCTTCGTCAGAGTTACTGCCCTGTTTTGAAATCCATCCTGATACTGACTTTATTGCTATCGATCCCTTACTTATCTAAATTAAAGCTAATTTAAGTGTCTGCACAAGCTGCAGTCTGTTTTTATGACTAAGCCTACACAGTTTGAGCTTTCTGAGTCTGCTTCATATTTTCTTAGATAAATTTCCCCTGACACTTTCAGAATCTTTTTAAGACTACGCCCAAGGGAACGGCATGATTATTCCTAGCCGTTCAGTCCAGCACATACCCACCAAATTCTGAGACAGCAATGTGAAGGTTTGATGCCTAATTCAATATCTTCTGCTATCCAGAAACCGCAAATGAAAATGTATGGTGAGTTATAGTTCACTGTGAAAAACTGAAATTTACTTAGATAAAGCTGTGGGGTTATTTCTTACGTTGTTCTGTAACTCATATTAAAACCAAAGAGTTCTTTCTATTAGAATTTTTGTAGCGCCTATAGATTGTTTTATGGCTTAAGTTAAAAGCAATAACTAAGATGTCAAACTAGATTTAAAAACTTTTTCTGCTTGACATGAATAAGATGCTTATTTGGCTGATGCCGTTTAAAGAAGGGTTTTATTTCTAATGGGAAAAGGGACAGAGATCATCTTGTTTTGAATACCAGAGCATAATATGAATGTATTTATAAGGCCATCAGAGGGATTCACAAACTCTAGAATTTGCACAAAAAGACAAGTGGATGTGTTTTAATGTAATTTATTTTTCTCTTTTGAAAAGCAATGCATATAATGTCCTGTTTCACATACTACAAGAAGTAAGAGATCTTCTTTAGCTGGTTTCAGTGGATAGCAGGCAACATTCAGATGCAGAACAAATGTGTGTCCGGGTTTTATATTTTGAGGATGTAACTGCCCATAGAATAATATATCATTTTTTGCAAGTATCTGGGACAGGAACCCTCCCACTCTTTTCAGTTAACATAGTTCATCTCTGAGACACAATTGAGTAGGTTGTCCTGGTTTCGGAACCTAAACATAGGTTTAGTAAGAGAACATGGTAATTTAGAGCAAAAATGGACCTTGTGGGTTCACTTACATCTAGTCCAGTAACTCCATCAAGCCCTCCCCTCTTGAACATGTCAGCCCTCGTTTTCTAAGTTGAAGGGCAATTTTCCCCCTACTTCCGTTAGCAGCTTGTCTCACACTTGATGTTCAATGGCCAGGTAACTTTTCCAAATTTCCCGTTACATTTATTCACGGCCATTTGTCCTGGCTTTGCCCAGGATAGAGTTAATCTCGAGAAGGAGCCAGACCAGGTTAGCTGAGCTGGCCAGGGCTGTTTGCTCCCCATAAAGGGGGGCTGGCCATAGAGTGGGCCAGCACTGCTCCTGGATGGGCTGGGTGTGAGCTGAGTGTCTGTCTTGGATGGTAAAGTGCTTGTTTGTCATCGCGTCTGTTTGCATCCCATTATAACCACTGCTGCTTCGTTGTTGTTTCCCTCTCCCTTTGCTGGCCCATTGAACGGTCCTTACCTCAACTGGAGGAGGCTGCCCCTTTGCTGTTCCCGTTCTCCCCCCTGTCCTACCAACGGGGGAGTGACCGAGTGGCTGTGTGGGGCTCAGCTGCCGGCTGGGGCTGAACCACTGCACCATTGCTGCAAACTTTCTGCACCTTAAATATTTCTTCTCTCCCTGACACTGCCTTCATCCCCTCCCTCAGTGTATTCCTAGAGAAGCGACATACCTAAAGTCTGTAAAGAGAGCAGTGACTTGCCCCAGAATTGCTTCACAGCAAGAGGGAGAGTCCCTCACCAGCTCTTCCCAAGCAGCTTGGTTCAGTGCGGCCCACGGTGACCCCCGGTACCAGAGAGGTAAAGCCACTGCGACCCGCAGTTTCACCTTTAGCGAGGGTAGTTTACTTTTAGACATTTAGACTCATTAATTTTTTTTTTTTTACTGGGTAACAACTACTAAGAATATTGTAAGAAGGAATTTAGTGATCTCTGCAGAACTAGCACATGGAAGCAGAGATGGTGGAAACAGCAAAGCGAAGGGGCGTTGTGAGGCAGTGCCAGGGCTGTTCTCTGCCAGGTTTCAACCACACTCCTGAAAGTCAGCGCGCTGCGACGCTGGGTTGCACGGTTAAGGAATGCAGTAGTCGTCTGTGCGTATCAAAAGAGGAAAAAGTCTTTTTTGGCCTCAGGATTTTGAGTATTCAGACAGAAAATACATAGGATCACTTTTGAATTTTTTACAGAGTTTTTTGGACACATTGCTGACTTTTGAGACTAAACTTGCTATACTCAGTTTGTACTTTGCCAAAGGAAGCTATACGGTTTTGATTTTGTTCTGGGTGGCATTTTGGGAGTATATTTAGTTGTCAGCATTAAGTAGTGAACATTGTACAGAGCTGTTTAGATTTCAGCCTTTCAGATAACTAAAACAAATCCATGCAGACTCCTTTCTGATTGAAATGTGGGAGAGAACAAAGTGTCATTAGCAAAATGAAGACGTGATACTGGCAGACAGGTCCTTTTCATCTCCAGAGGGTCTGTTTAACTGTGGTGACAGTCTGGTGGCTGGTCCGTGCTGATTGCCATTTCCATTAAGTTGCTCAAAGTGGTTTGCTGTGTGATCATAGTGATCTGAAAAACTACGTAACTGATGTGGACAATGACAGAACTGCAACAACTCAATTAGAATAGTTTGTCATACTGGGTAAAGCCAAAAGTATGTTAATGAATTGAATGTTCAATACTTGAGCACTTCATGGTGTTGAAGGAAATACACAAATAGGGCACGGAGGGTGCTGCAGTAGGAGCCCATCATCAGAATGAAACAGCTGGTGCAGGGAACCCAGCATTCCCACTGCGGACATTTTTTGGGGGGTATTGTCTGTAACTTAAATAATGAAGAAATATGCAGTTTATTTACATGTGTTGTCAGCTGTTGTGTTTAAAATATTTATCACCCAGCTGCACTGGTGTTCTGCACATAGCGATAGTATAGCTGTGCTATGTAGGAACACAAGATTTATTAGACTCAGCAGACAAGAACATCCAGAGAACTCGCTGTTCCTTTTATTTCCCCTCTTGACAGAAGTTTTGAGGCTCTCTGCAACTGCTTACAGAAAGCATCAAGACTGAAGGCAGGCTTCTGCAGATTTTTGAGTTGTTAATGATTTACTTATAGCTGCACAGTGTCTATATTTTGGACTACAGAAAGTACTTATTAAAACATTTGCTTGTTTATGGACTGTCAGGAGAAACAGCAAGCTATAATGTTGTTAGAACTCTTTAAGGAGGATTTTAACTAGAAAAGTCCTGTGAGGAAAATTGTCCCCTTTTTGCTCGTGACTTTGCTCATATTGTCAGAGCAGCTGTGTCCTTACTACTAGTGCTATTTTTGACAGCAAAGAAAGCTTATCAGGAGCAATAAATATTCTAGAATATTCAGAAAAAAACATAATGTAAGATTTTGAGAGTGACTTGCTTTGATTCATGCCATTCCATTAATACTGTTTTAAGAATATGAATAAATCTAGCCTTCTGGTAGCAGACAGCATTAAGTACCTTTAGTGCAAGCACACTGGTGCTCTTAGAGATGCTAATAGATGTATACAGGGGGGAAAAAAGCATGAGTAGATTTTCAGACAAAACTAAATTATCAGCTTTCCCCTAGAACTTAATAATCTTTTTTAGTGATCAGATGGATAGGTATCATAGTAGTTAAATGCTTGCCAACATTTCCATTTTAAAAATTTGGGCATCTCCATTATAAGCATTCTCGTTTCATTTCGCATGTATAGCATGTCTTAAGTCCAAAAGCAGTAAGTGCCTTATTGCTTTCAAAATGTTTCTTATCTGTTGCATTTAAACAAATGAAAGTTCTTCTGTGTGTTCAGTTTTTAGTTTTGATTTTTAAAGTGCAGTTTCCTAAGCAGCAAGGACCTCAGGATAAGAAGGTGGCACTTTTCTTTGGCAGAAGTATTTACACAAACAAGAGCTCGAACTTCCTATTCCATCCTAGTTTTTCTGGCAGTGTACCTCCGTGTGATTCATACATCTTGTAATACATATTCAGTAACTGTATGAAGGACATTTAAGAAAACAGAATCTACTATTAAATATAAAGCTTTTAAAAAAAGAATTGCGCCATGTTTCCAAAACAGCTGCAATAATGGAACAATGCAAATCTTAAGCTTTTCATAATAAACTCCTTGGAATTTTGGATAAAGGATACATTTGATGAACTATCTAGTGCATTAGATCAACTCAAGAGAGAAAACGTGAGGGAAACTCAAAGTCAAGCAAACAGACAGTCAACTTAGAAACTCGCAGCACACAAAACCACGGTAGCTGATCTGCCTGCTGTGTGCCGTTTCAAAGCAATAAAACGTATTGGTGCAAGTCGTAAATATTAAAATAAATATGTAAGCAATTGACATTATACATCTTTGAATTATTGGAGATATCACATGGTAGAATTCTTTTTCATACTCACTGTTGCTTCAAATCATCAAAATACTGGTTATGAAGAAGATTCCTAGGGGAAGAAAAAATATATTAAAAGTTTTGAGATAATTTATAGTGCTGTGTTGTAAAGAAGCCTGCAGAGTTGTAATTATCCCCAAAACAAACATTATAAACCCTGGAAATTTAGAACTAGGATCATATTTTTGAAGTTTCAAATTTATTAAGGTATGGAAATTTGTAACTCTGACTTGCAAGACAGTTTTTATCTCCAGCTGCAGTGACATCTTGAGGCAGGAAATGAAACACCTGTTTTTTTTGTTGTTAAAACAGAAGTAGTCATTGAAATTCATTAATTATAATTAAAGAGTTATTGTAAAAGAAGAGGTAAAATGTCTAAGTGCTCGAGGAAGTAGAACTGCAGTTTTGCACTTTGCTTTGAGGCTTGTAATTTGTCATTCCTGCTGCTTTAGCAGAATTAACCTTTTTGTGGCATGTGTTTATTTTCAACTGAGCAACTTTGAGGTGCAGAACATTCTTCCTGCGAAGCCTCCATCTCTTGTTAATATTTTTATTACCTGTCAGCATAATCCACCAAGAGAATACCCTCTATTAAAAGTAAGCTTGTTGATTGTTTTTTATTTTTCACTCGTTTGAACAGTGAGATGACTTCAGTCACTGCCGTACCCTCTGTGTTTCTTTATAAGCAATCCAGGTCAGTGTCCAAAAGAACTCGAAGCAGTGAAGAACTGAAGGAAGGAAAAAAATGGGTATTTTTTAGGAGGGTCCAGTGCTCTTTAATTTTGCAGGCGTAAGGACTTGGACTTTGTAAGGTAAGGGCTAAGGAAGCAGCTGATAAGCAGAGAATGCAAAACACCTTACAAAAGGGGGCAGGAGGGGGAGGAAATCAGGCTGGGAAGAAGAACGGAGTTTCCCTTGTGCTGTCAGTAACAGAGATGACACACACATGCAGTGTGCAATCCTGTAACCTAGACAATTCGTAACGTCTCATTCACTGCAGTTTTTCCAGCGTGACAGATAGGCAAGGGCGTAATTTTAACATACAAGCTCATGAGAAAGATGTCAGGAGTAATGCAAGGTGCACTTGAGTCACAATTCAAACTGTAAAAGGGACGGTTAGTGTTTCTAATTGAGTGCTCAAGCATTTTTACAGGTGCTCTATAGCAGGATAATTTCCCACAAGATGGAAAAAGAAGTAATATAGCTAAAGGCTTCATTGCAGCGAGGGCTGTAAGCAGAGCCTTACACAAGAGCACACACACAAAAATTTGCCAAGGACTGTATCAGCCGTAAAAGTTAGTCTGGCTGTGAGAGCCTGCAGGTGCGCTACAGACTGTGTGCTGTATCAGCTTTACATGTAGTAAATTTATTTCTTTAAATATCTGACAAATGTTGTTTATTTTTCTTTAGCTTCCCTTCCTTCCTCTCCTCTATTGTCCACTACAGTCTAAAGTCGGGTTGTCTCAATTTCTTTTTTTTTGGTCGCGCCCAGGTAGCATCTGCTATTGCTCCCTTTGAGCACATACGTTTGCAGCCGCTTCTTCTTTTCAACCTTTTATGTCGCACAGTCTCTGCTTTACCTTGATGGAAAGAAAGAAATTACTATTTGAATTGCAGAAATACATTCTGGAAAACAGTAACATGAAATTTCCATTTACTTAAAAGAAAAACTGTACGAGCTCCAAACAATTATCCATCAATAATATATTTTCAGCTAATCAAAGACCACGTTCTTCTAGCTTTTTTGATTACTTGCAGGTACTGCGTATTGGTTTATATTGAAAATATTCATTACAGTAAAATGAAGTAATACTACTACCTATTCTCCTTTTGTAACAACTCATCTCAGTAACGTGATTTCCCTGCCAGAGCTGCACCCACAGCACTGCAGACAGCAATTAGCATTTCTCTCTGGGACTGTAACCCTACCTTCCCATCCCACTGCTCAAGTTAGGAGACCCTTATTATATCTCCATTTAAACTGATAGCATTTCTTTCTCGTCCTAGTACTTTCTCAAATTTGCATTCAACATTGTTATACTTAAAAAAATTGTCCGTATATTCCAGCTAGTGATTTAGTCCTGTTCTGGATTTCAAGCGTATTTAAAAAATGAATGTCTTTCAGAAAGTTCAGTCTGGTCTGACGGCACTTACAACCTATGTGAAACTCACTGAAAAACATTCTGACATGCTGCTCACAGAAGTACATAACATTATATTGATAACCAAAAGAAAATATTAAAAATACAAATAGCAGTTTTGTGAATTTCCAGTAGGTGGCTGATAGGTGGCACTTTGGCAGTTTGCGTATAGATTCAGAAGTCATAATAGAAAGAGTACTGATTTTTGTGTATTGTTCACTTTGAAAATATTTTATCATACTAATGCATTGTACAAACATTATACATTCCAGAAGTGCTTTAACAACATTTGGAAGTAAATTCTGAAATTAAACTCTAGTTAGATTGGACTTGTGGGGAAAGGGAAGGGTTTACCACGTCTTCATGCTGCAAATACGGTCATCGATACAGGAGGTCATAATTTCAATGAATACATTCATCGACAGTTAGTGTTAGGGAGTTTCTTTTATATGTTCTGCTCATGCAGGTTAGACTTTTTTAAGATGAAAAGCATTTACATTTTTAAGGCTTTCTAAATCTGCTGATTTACTTGTAACAACTTTTTCTTTTGAGTTCCTGAAACAACTGGAACCCACCTAACAAATTCATCGTAGTCTGACACTTCGATGCCATGCTGAAATTCTTCCAAATGTCATGTGACTTTGATACTGCAAATTCATTAACAAGCCTTTGGAGAATGTTGTTTCAGGGCAAGCGGCTAGTCTCTCTGGTCTTGGTCGGAGAGCAGATGAATAGTGATGAGAGAAGGGAAAGCTGTTTCTGATGAAAGCAGTTTGTCTAGCTCAGATCAAAAATGGCCCAGGAAGAAACTTCTGAGCTTTAGTTCAAGCTTTTGACAGTCCCACTGTAAGCTCCTGAGCAGTGGTGGTGTCAATAGAAAAAGAGCTACCAGCCCGCGGGGAAGAGGCGCTCCTCTGTCTCTTTACAAAAGCTGTTGGGTCGAGGTCAGTTTGCTTACATCACGTAACTTCTACAAATGATTACTTCATAAGCATGTAACTTCAAATGAAGTTCAGGCATCACCAAGTTACAGTATTTCTTTTCCTGAGTAAGGGTTTGTGAGTGCTGGTGGACTTGCAAGTTTTGCACACTTGGGCTTATGGCTTCTGAAGGTTATTTGTACATACCTGAGGTTATTTGGATTTCCTGTCTAGATATAGAAACGCTTACTTCCCTAGCGTGCCGTTAATAAAGACTTATACATCGGTATAGGTACTATCTAGCACTCAGGGGCCCATGATTGTACAAAGTATGACAAGGCAATTCTAGACTCGGTAATATATCAAATAATTGCCTAATAAAAATAGCTTTAAATAAGACGGATAATAAA
Organism: Psophia crepitans; assembly: GCA_013399095.1. Classification (NCBI taxonomy): domain Eukaryota; kingdom Metazoa; phylum Chordata; class Aves; order Gruiformes; family Psophiidae; genus Psophia; species Psophia crepitans. The sequence goes on along the minus strand of VWZZ01002571.1, from coordinate 93,466 downwards.
AATAACTTTTAATAGGCATATGTACTAGTTCTTAATAGGACCCATTTATAAAACCAAGATGACTTGCTTTACTGAACATGAATAATTAATTTGGAAGTATATTTTTATTTTTGTGTCATTCTTAGCATCAATTAACATCAGTTTGTTCATTTTTTAACACTGGTTTGTTAGAATAATTTTAAAATTTCCAAAGTCAAAGTCATCTTTTTTCAGACTGAACTTTAATCTTGAGCCAAAAGAGGGGAAAAATATCTCTGAAAGACTAATTGGTGTTGCAAAGTCCATTTTCATCCTACAAGAATCATCTCTGGTCTAGTTACTATAGAACTGAAGGTGCACAATCACAGTTATTTCTACCAGGTACAATAATACTTCATTCTTTCTTTCATTAATCCTTTACTGAAACAAAATTGCAATATAGGTAAATGTAGTCATCAATCTATTTTTAATTTTATTTTTTTCTAAAATAAATTCTGACTCAACAGCTAAGTGACCAGTAGAGTTATCAGCTATTGCCAGAATGTTTGATTTGGTCAGATGGGGATACCATGCTGAAGGGTTTAATGAAATGTAATTAAACGAAAAGTTTTTAATTTCTGAACTTGGTTTTAGGTAGCTTATTTTTTAGAATGCCTAAGTAGTCTGAAAGCTATTTCCCACAGAGAGGCCTCGTATTACAAAATAGGAACTGTTTAATAAAAATATGAACAGAACTCTGAAAGATCCTGGAAGTTTTCCTGTTATTTCTATCTTCTCGTAAGTTTTGCCTCTTCATGCACTGAGACATTCTGTAGCATGTTCTTTGAACTCTGTTCTGTCAGTTCTTCAATTACAAATTCAAATATTTTATAACCAAATGATCACAAAAAAACATGTTTTAAAGAACTTTTTTTTTTTTTAAAGTACCTGGGTATTCCACTACAAGTTTTCTTCTCACCTTACAAAAAAGCTTCTTTATATGCACTCAGAATACACAACCACCAATTGGCTCGACACCAACTCAACCTCTGTAATTCATGTTTTGCAGTGGGGGGGGTCTGTGGCTTGGATGCTTAAGGAAACTGTTCTCCCACCTTTCCCCTTTCATTTTTAATTCTTTTTATAGCTTAAGTTTGACAGGATTTGTTTAAAGTAAGGAATCTTCAGTATTAACTGCTGCTTTAAAATTTAAGTATGCTTTTCAGTTGGTACCTAGTGCTTAGAACATACAATCAAGGAGGAAGCAAAGGGATGGAAGAGTTTTAGGAACCAATGATGGGTCTGGAGGCAGGCAGAAAACATCCTTGCTAAGTACTTTGCACTAATATTAGTGGAAAACAAAGTGTAGTTTTCAACATGACATTCTTGGCACAAAAAACCTGCTTAGTACATAAAATTTGTACAATTATTCTGCTGATGCTTCCAACTTAGAGAAGATTTTTCATGCTTGTAAAAACAACTTTTACAGATGTTTATATAAGAAGAAATAACTAAAGTACCTTCTCTAGAAAACACTTTTTTTAACCTTTACTTTTTTTTTTAATAGTTCTTTGTACTGATATTTTATTCATGGTTTTCTCTTGTATAATGCATGTTGAGTACTCTTTCTGGAACTTACGATTGCAATAGAACAAACCAGAATACTGCTGGATAGCTGAATGTGTGATACCGTAGTTTGTCTCCTCTCCATTACCCTTTAAAGAGTAATAGCTTGTTTTCTGTGTGGGCGTCTAATTAATGTCCTCGTCTGCATCTCCTCTCTTGTTTTCATTCTGTTCCTCTCATAAGGGAAGATTGTTTTCTTGGATTTCATAATCAGTGACCATACATTGCTAACAGCACCAACTGCTGGGAGATTTCTATGGTTTTGTCCTGCTTAGGTTTTTTCCAGACCTTTTTCTTGATTGATAGCTACAGAGGAATGCAATGTGGCAGGGGGACCTCACTGGACTTTGAGAATGCCGTATAGACTCAGAAGTCTAACGTCACTCAGTGCACTCACTGAGTCGGGCGTTTTCAATATGAGTTATTGTCTGTGTAATTTCACATAAAATTATATCAATAACCACGTCCTTTAAGTCACAATTACAGTGGGAAGTATGGAAGCTAAAGTGATGGCTAATCACCATTAAAAGTGAAATTACATTACATTGCTCAAAGTAGAAAGGGAAAGAAAGAAAGAATTTTAAAATGGAATTGTATTTTTTAGGTCTTTCCAGTATTATAAAATGTACTGTGTAAATTGCTCAAAGTTGTAGCAAAACTCATCATGATTACTGATGGATGCTAATCTGCATTGGTTTGGCTGCCCTTGTGAGGTTATGCTAGCTCATTGTATCCATTTTACTTTATAAGCAAAGACCATACGGAGAAAAACCAACCAGACAACTTTGTCCTTCGTACTTTACCAAACGGTACCAAAGGGTTTGAAATTGTGTACTTTTGTAGGCCATAGAGACCCACCTCATTCGTAAATCAAGCGGGGGGCTGACATACATTGCTGAGTGGAAGGGAGGACTGCTTGAACACAAGATGGGCCACCTCACTTGTTTTGCTGGAGGCATGTTTGCACTTGGAGCCGACGGAGCACCTAATGACAAAACAGGACGTCACATCGAGCTGGGTGCTGAAATTGCAAGGACTTGCCATGAATCCTATGATCGTACAAGTAAGTACTGTATTGCAGAGTTTTTGTTTCACGGTTTGACTTTCGGAAGGCAGCCAGGGGTAATTTTGCATAATGCTGAATGAAAGTTGGGTCATGGTGAGAACTCCTCATCCTTTCCGAGCAAATGGTGCTTTGCCCTAAGAGTAACTTTAATATCTATTCACTAGTAATGAACACGACAGCTTTTTTTTCACTTTGCCGATTTCTGTATAGCCAAATACAAATAAGAGAGGGAGCTTTCTCATTTATGCGTCGATATAGCTATTAATCTGATAATCATGTTTTATGCACAACAAATTATTTTATTCTCCGTTTTGTTGGTACAATGCTTCAGACAATAGAATGGTACAAAGAAAGTGGATTTCTGTGCAGGAAATGTCTTTCGATTCTTTCATCTTCTTATAAAAATAACCCTGGCAGCATTTCAGGTCCCAGAGTGTACTTCCCAGTTTGATACAGAAAAGTAAATATTCTCATCTTCTAAGCAAAACTTCACATGTTGCTAGTTAGAATCACAGAATCATTTTGGTTGGAAAAGACCTTTAAGGTCATCGAGTCCAACCATTAACCTAACAATGCCAAGTCCACCGCTAAAGCATGTCCCTAAGTACCGCATCTATATGCTTTTAAATACCTCCAGGGATGGTGACTCAACCACTTCCCTGGGCAGCCTGTTCCAATGCTTGACAACCCTTTCGGTGATGTAATTTTTCCTAAATCCAATCTAAACCTCCCCAACACAACTTGAGGCCATGTCCTCTTGTTCTGTTGCTTGTTATGTGGGAGAAGAGACATCCACCTCGCTACGACCCCCTTTTAGGTAGTTGTAGAGAGTGATAAGGTCTCCCCTCAGCCTCCTTTTTTCCAGTTTTTGCTTATTTTAGTTGAATCAAAATAGTTCCATGAATCAAAATAGTTCCATGAAGTCTTCCAGAATGCAGATGTTCAAAGTGGAACTGCTGTTTAAGGTATTGGTGAAGAACAGCTCTCTCCTACTCTGAATTATTTACCAGACTTTAAAAACAGGAGGTGCTGCAGCATTTTTCAGAAGTTGTATACCTTTTGGGTAACCTGGGGCCTTGTGCCACGTGAAAGGATAGCTGATTTGGTAGGTTACGTAATTTGAAACCTTTTTTAATGCCTTTATTTTAGCATGTGTTTTTTGTATTGGCTAGGCATGAAACTGGGACCAGAAGCCTTCAGATTTGATGGTGGCGTTGAGGCCATTGCAACAAGACAAAATGAAAAATACTACATCCTGCGACCAGAGGTCATAGAGACCTACATGTACATGTGGCGGCTCACTCATGATCCAAAGTACAGGCAGTGGGGCTGGGAAGCTGTAGAGGTAATGTTCTATCAGACTTTTTTCTTTTTGAATCCTAGTGTCTTGTTACATGAGCTATTGAACAATATCTGAATGTTGTTTAGCAGTTGGAGAGTAAATATTTGTTTTAAAACAGTAGTGTCAACTCAAATTTCCAGAGGTTCGTTTCCTAAATAGATGAACTAAGATCATTTTGACAAAACCAAATACTGCTGGTATTGTATTTTAGAAAAATACCTTGTGATTTCTCCTTCTTAAATACTTCTCAGATCAGGGTCGTATTTGGATGTACTGCTCAAGATGTTGAGTATTGCTGCATATGAATGGAAAGTGCAAACGTGTGTAGAATTTGAGCCTTGGACATGGAAATAAGTTTTATGAAGTGTATTTTCAACAGTAATTGTAGGAAGGCGATTTCAATGAAGGTGAAGAAGGCCAAGATGAAGTACTAGATAGTACCAAACATTTAAAAAATGGGGCAATTTCAAAAAGCATAGGTCATCTGTACTGAACTCCGTTAGTGGTAACAATCTCTTCTAGATTTAAATTTCTGTGTCCCGCTACCCTTTGGGCTCCAACCAGTCGTTCCAGCCCAGCTATCTGTGCCTGTCTAGCACAAGCCTTCCAAGAGGGCAGCTAGTCCATACTGCAATACTGCATATTGTCTCGCTGAATCCATTATTTCCCTTCAGTGATTAATCACTTTTACTGTTAGAGATGAGAGCCTGTGGATTTACCATGTTTCATCCTCCAGGTGTGGATCCTTATTACACTTCTGGAGTTCACTTATTTTCTCTTCACATTGATGTTGCCCTTGCTAAATTATCTGCCTTTCGCTCCCCCTTTGGAATTTCTAAGCAAACTGAGATCTTACAGGAGACACAGGAAGCTGAAGAACATTATTTTTGTGGCTCTGTATACTTAAGAAAAATGGAAAAGAAAAAAACCAAAAACCCCAAACAAAACTCTGTCCAGTACTTTCTTCACAGCGACCTCTCCTTTGCAGAGTTAATGCTTTCCAGGATTTCAAAACCATCATGTTTGTCAGTTTGCCCATCACCTCTTTTTTCTCAGAGTGAATGATTATAACTTTCTTGGGTGGGCCTACACCAGTAATTGCAGAAGTTTGCTCTGTACTAACAGAAGAACATGTAGACTTGCGTCATTCAACTTCTCATTCCCCAGGGACCCTAGCAGAGAGTTGTTTCTGGGTTGTGACTCCATATACCTGGCTGCTTCATGGTACCAAGTTACCTGGCTCCTTCAACAGCAACCAAGATTTGTGATTGTATTCAGTATTCCCTGCGTGCAATACTGAACACATCTCAAATGTGCAAATGTGGTTGAGAATGTTGTGAAAAAAGAGCCTTTCAAGTTCAGTAATTAGATAGTCTTGGAGAATGAAATTTATGGTAAAATCTACTTTCCATAAAAGAGTAGCTGCTAGCAGTAACTATACTTCTGCTTTCTAACTCCTCCTTGTTTGAATATTCACAGCAGTTCCATATCTGCAGTCAACACTGCATTCAGCTAGGCAGGCTGTAGGTTTTTAGGAGATTTGATTTCCCTCCCTTAGGCGTTGGCTCTATTGGCCCTGAAGCAATATGCTTCTGAGTTAATGATTCCAAAGCATTTTTTTTTTAAGAAAAAAAACCCCAAACTCTAAATTAGAGTGCTGTTCCCTTACTTTCTTCTCTGCTGACACCACCCATAGGCACAGATTTTACTACTGGAATCTTCCCAGGCAGCTTATAATTGGCATATTTACAATGGTTGTTTATGGAAGTCATCCCACCAGGCTTCAGCAATGCCAAGTGTTCCTTCTGCAGGAGATGGTTTTCCTGACTCATTGTTGCTGCCCACCCTGATAACATTGTTATAAACAATTGAAATTGTTTTCCTTATTATTATTCTTACCCTGTTGGTTCAGTGTGTTTGTGTTTATTTCGAGTTTGTACATTCGTTTACCTTCTTAGCGCTCCCCATGTGTTCCTTGTTTAGCATTCCTGTGGTTACTCTCCTCTGGCTCTCACCTAGTGGATTAGAGCCCATGTGTGGGAGGTGCAGCTGATCCCATTCCGTGCAGACCCATCTTCCACTGTCCTGATGTGCAGTTGCGTGTTTCACAGAAACGAATCTTCCAGCTTCACAGAAGTTATACAGTCAGCTGTAGGTTTCAAATCTTTTTTTCTTTCTTTTTTTCACTTCTTCCTTGATGTTTATAGCCCATACAGGTCCACCTGATGCTGTATTTTTTTGTTCCAGCATGTGTTATGATAGCTTACCACCAGTATTTCATAAATTCTGCTGCGTCTTGCACCAGGGAGCACATCGCTCCACACTTTTGTTCTTGGGCAAGTCCCTGCCCACTGAGTATGCAATGCCTATTGCACAAAGGGGAAACTGAGATTGAAACAAGAAAAAAGAGGGAACTATCAGACCGCCTGTTGTTGCCCAAAAAAGTTGTTTTTCAGGTGTTCATGTCAATTTTCAACTCATGACCCTGGCAATAAGAACTCATTAGGTTTGTTTCCCAATGCCCCTGTTGTACAAAAGGAGGCTGCTCTGTAGGTCGCAACTTCTGAACTCTCCAACAAGTCTATTAATTCTTTCTCTGACTTCCATAGGCTAAAAACATGCTCTAGCTTCTCCATTTTTTTTTTCAGAAACTTGTTTTGCTGCTTTAATTTGAGTCCAAGATCACTTTGTGTTTACTTCAGCAGCTGGAGAAAATGCAGTTATGACCAACAGCAATATCCACTGTTCCTGAGTCAGAAAGGTTTTATCAGCTTAGCTCTTGAAAGTCTCCCTTTCTGCATTGTAAATGCGGCACATATTTTGAATTCACAGCAGTTCCTTTGTTTTTTCCCTTTATGATACTTTGAGACTGTCAGCCAATTTTCACTCTGCTTGATGTTTTCCATTACTCTAGCATAACTGATGTTAGCCACCCTCATTTTCTGATAACTACTAAATTAAAATGTGTTTGATTGTTTCTTCCCACCTACCACTACCCCACTGTCAATGTGAACATCACTGTACTCTGAAACTGCAGGTATGGGCACAGAAGGCCAGTACTGCCAGTGAAAGGAGGGTGACAACCAAGAGCCCTTTTATCAGGCTAAAGAAGGCCCATATGAATGTCCTGTTCGTTTAGTTAAGTGGAAGGTAGCTTTGAGGGGTGAGGTGCCTCAGTTTTGCATCAAGTAGACACTAGGAGATGGCTAACATGGTGCAAGTTAACCTCTTAATTTCCATCACAGCGGTGTGTTCAGGTACCTATATGGTATCTCCCTAGAACGAGCTCATAAAGAAGGCTCTAACTACATGTTAGAACACGTAAACCCCAAATGAATTTGCTTTTATTTTACCTTACCCTGTTTAGAATGCAGATGTTTCCTTGAAAAATAGCCTTATCCTTCAAGTTCTCCTTCTGCTGTGCCTTGGAAAACATAATCTTGTGTTTGACATTGAAAATCCAGACACAGATTCAGCATTTTGAATTCATTGCAGGTTGAAGCAGACAAGAGGGAAGGAGTACCAGCCAGGGGAAATTACTTGTTTAAACTTAAGTGTATTTGTCACTTAGTAAAAGCGTCCAGGAAAATTAAAGAACCTAAAGACACATAAGAAAAGACAAATAGGCCTGTTATATTTTAAAGGATCTCTCCTGGAGAAAAATCCCTTTTAAATATACAATAGGCAGCTTACTCTCCAGCGAAAACCATGGAGAGCCTGACATGCAAGCTAAATATATGCAGATAGCTACAGGGACTCCAGCAAAAACAAGGACATTTAGGATATCTACTCACAGCAAAACACAGCTCTTGAACAGCCCTTGGAGCAGGTGGAGGTGATGGATAGCTCAGTAATTATTAGTGACTTTTAGTCCCATCTCTCATCAGAAAATGCTTATTCTGCCTGTTTGCTTGTTTCAGACAGATCCTCTGCCTTTTCATAGCTTTTTGTTGTATGTGGGTTGAAATGCAGCATCTTTCCGTAAATAAAATCCACATATTCTGTAATCACATCAGTGATATTTGTAATAACTTCAGAAATGGAGGAAGTAGTTGTCTTCCACCCCTCCATCGAGGGTTTGATAAAGCTCCAGGTAGTTCTGCCTGGAAGTTGTGTCTCCACAGCAAGCACCGTGTTTCAGAGTAGTGTGGTCCTGAACAAAATGTACTAATCCGTCGTGCTTACTGTCATTTTCCTTGTGAGAAGTTATTTAGGGCTAAAGAGCATTTTCTGGTTTTGTTTTTGAATAAGGAGTTGTCTTAAATATATTCATCTTAGATTACCTTCACTCCTTTATTAGACTGCATCATACCAGAGAGTTATTATAAAACAGAATAAGAAAAATGAAGAGACTAAGAATACTTTCGACCTTGTTAAATAGGTCAATTATAAAGAAAAAAAATGAATGAACATTTTTAAACAAAGCAGTGATCAGAGAACTAACATTCAAATAAGGTATTGGATAGCAGTCTATTTAAAGAGGTTATGGCTTATATATAGGCACATAGGTACCACCTTTGTAATGCAAACACCTTAAAATAATTAAGAGCAGCAAAGTTTAATAAATAGTATAACTGTATATACCTTCTACACTTCCAGTACGAGGTACAGGGGTTTTTTGCCCTTCTGTATACATCCTTCATCTGATCTTTTTTCTCTGTCAAAATTACCTGATCATATAGATTAGTCCTGCGGACAGAAAAAAAATAATTGTATTTTTAGGTGGTCCATGTGCTCCTTGCTATTGGCAAATAGGAATCAATCATCTGTTTTACACCTTTTAACTGAACACACCGTTTGGAAACCGGTTAGAAAAAACCACGTTCTTATGTCTAAAATACGTTGCGTTGAGTCCAGCCACATCCTAGCTTTCTGTCTACTCTGTAACAGACAAAGCTTTTTCAGAAAGGTATCGAATAAAACTAGTGCCTACTGCAGAAAAGGAATTCAGTCACAGCCCAGTATCAGAGGTTTCCCATTGGAAAATGAAATAATTGCAATGAGAAACCAAACAACTTACACAGAAAATGGCGAGTTGCCTTTCCTTTTTCAAGGCAACTTACAGGAGGTAAGGCAAAGCCTGGCCTTTATCATGGGGTTCAGTTCTCTCACAGTGATTTTTAAGCACCAAACTATGACCAAAACAGGTATACGTGACACAATCTGAAGGCTGATAGACAAACCTGTGTGAGAGAGGCTCTTGTTATTCCTATTAAAAAGAAGAAAAAGAAAATAAGTGAAAATCCAGGTATCTTTGCATCCACGTATCTTCCCTTCTGAAAACTGGTTTGTGTTCGCTCCATTAATTTATCATTTTGCTTCTCTTCCTAAATGTAAGATTAGCCATGTGTGCTTATGTCTTTTTAAAAAATGTTTTCTGTCAAGAGCATTATCTAGTTTTCATCTCTTTATCAAAAAATTTGTGACAGTTATTATTTTTGCTACTTTTATTGTCAAATAAAGAAAAACTACTTATTCTTCTTGTTAATCCCGCTGGTGTTTTTTCTTTCCCCCTCTTCAGGCACTAGAAAAACATTGCAGAGTAGATGGTGGCTATTCTGGCATTAGAGATGTTTATAACAATCATGAAAGCCACGATGATGTGCAGCAAAGTTTCTTCCTCTCAGAGACACTCAAGTAAGTTAAGAAAGTTGACTTTCATTAAGATGGAGTAGTTCTACTATCATCTTTACAGATAAGTATTTATTGTTAGTACCCTTGACATTCATGTTACAAAATCTGACTGAAATAGTAGTGCTTTTCTTGGGTGATGGGAAGCCAAATTGCCTTTTTTTTTTTTTCCTTCTATGTCAATAAACTAAATTCTGTGACTACTGGAAATTATCTTCTGATAAAGGTACTTGTTGAGAAATTACATCTCCCAGCTTTGATAGGATCTAATTATATATGCCAACACTAGTGAAACAAATTGAGTAGACAGAGGACTTGCCAGTACAATTTTCATTGTACAACTACAGACAAAGAAAAAAAAAGTCAACTTGCATGGTAAGCTTGCACAGCCTGTTAAGAGGAAAACCAAAAGCTTTCATTATCTGTCACCATCTCGTAAGTTTTTAATGAAAGTAGTTTTGTCTTGGTCTCTTTTATTTTGTTTTTCCCCGCTGTGCAAGTGAAAAGTTGCAAAGACCAGGAAGAAGCAGTTGTGCTATTTCAATAGAAAGTGTAATACTCAAGTAAATGCAACATCATAAACACATTTATGTACATCCTGGTTGGTTTTGTGGGTTTTTTATGAGAAGTACACTGCCTCTATTGTACTTTTTAAATTGGCCTATCAGAATTAGACCAAGAAAAGCCTTCAGGGAAGGATGGTGATTGAGGAAAAAAGTAAAATTTAGTTTATTAAACAGACTTTCATTTCTAAGCAGAACTAGTCATGCTACAGTAGCTACTACCCTGTATCTGACAAGGAACAAAATGTTGGATTTGTTCATTGTTTACTTCTGGGTTTAGTGGGCCCTGTCTTAGTAAATGGCTGCCCAGGCTCCTGCTCTAGTGCTGGTTTTCTTCTTTAAAAATCCTACACCACAGGTGGTTCTCAGAAGTAAGACAAGATTGGATTACAGTGTTTTCATTCCTTCACCTTGATATATGTGGACAATAAGGAGGAAAAAAAATTACTGTGATTGTATGTTATCAAAAGAATATGTAATCAAATTACCAAGGATGAAATAGAAGTGAACTGATGTTTAACCTTGATAGTCTAAACTTCTTTATCCTCTATCAGGATAGCGGCATATGGGTTTAAACTAAAAGAGAGGGAGATTTAGACTGGACATTAGAAAGACATTCTTCACTGTGAGGGTGGTGAGGCACTGGAACAGGTTGCCCAGAGAAGCTGTGGCTGCCCCCTTCCTGGCAGTGTTCAAGGCCAGGCTGGATGGGGCTTTGAGCAACCTGGTCTAGTGGAGGGGGTCCCTGACCATGGCAGAAGGGTTGGAACTAGATGATCCTTGTGGTCCCTCGCAGCCGAAACCATTCTGATTCTTCTGTTGGTCTCCAGTTGCTATTGCCCTTGCGTCCAATCTGAGTTGAGTTAGCCCCAAAGCTTTGTGTTTGCTAACCATTGTGATGCTGGGACTTGCTGGTGTTTTGTGTTTGGTCAGCTGTTTCCATTGATGCATTCATCTAGGGAAAGCAGGTCCTATGTTTTTCTGAAAACTATTGTAGTTTCACTTCCTTGATGTGGTCACATTTCCTGCTTTTTTTCTTGCCAGGTACTTGTATTTGCTGTTTTCTGAAGATGATCTTCTTCCATTTGAACACTGGGTCTTCAACACAGAGGCTCATCCTCTCCCTGTTTTTCACAAAGACGATGGGAATAAAGAAGAAAACCAGAAATAGATGAAGATTAAGTTATACCTTGTTTCATTCCTTATGTTTCTTTCCAGGACTTGGGCACATGATTTGGTTTTAAATTCCTGAGTTCAATTTTTAAAGCAAGTGTTTTGCAGTCTGTTTTCTTTAATGGCAAATATTTATGAATGGACCCCAACTGATTATGATAAAACTTCATTCCTCTTATTCAGCTGAACCACTTCTAAGAAGAGAAATAGGACCATTCTATGATCTCTCCATATTTTGTTAGGCTACAGCATCATCTTGGCCAAAATGAGCAGAGGGTCTGCATGTTAATTGTTTCCTGTTATGCTTTTAATTTGACTGCAAAATTCCTTTCTCCTCTGTGAGGAGATGTCTGCTTTAAGCTGTAATATTTTGCCATGTTGCAAAAAGCCATATTGAATTAAGTATAAAGAGCTTTTTTTTTTCCTTTTTTCTTTTATTTTGTTGTTCTATGTTAGTTTGTTTTGTGTGTCATCCAAGACAAATCTTGTGACTGTGACAGCCTCTTCTTATGCGGGTCTATCATTACTTGGTAAAGTATCTGATGTATTTCATTGCCAGTGACGTCTACATAGGAATGTTCTCATCTCATGCAGACACAACTCTGGAACTGCAGTATATGTTGAAGTTAGACTAAACTTAGTTTTTATGACTTTAGCACATTAGTTAGTTAGCAGACCTTAGTTTTTCAGATTTTGATTAGAATATTGTAATAGAATAAATTGTTTCCTCCCTTTTCTAAGTGGTGTTAATGCTCATGTCTTTAGTCAGACTAATACAGAGTAAAATAAGATAGTCATTTCATATTAAGAAGGGAGTCTTACCTTCTTTGTGTATTTAGTCCGGTAGCTTTCATTTGGTTGGATGGTAAAAACACAAAAAATACTCAATGTTTTCCTGGAAGCTGAGAGTTATACCAGAGACAAATTGTTTGGTTTTCTGGGACTTTTCTCAAACATTCAGAATGGTTCAGTCTTGACACGAGACTTGATAGTTTATTGTCACAAAGCAATTTAATGTAGCTCCATGAATAAAATTAGATGTTCAGATGCCTTGAAGAAAACTTGTCTCTTTTTAAAGAAGGTAATCATTCAGAGAGGAAATTGTCCAGTGTTGAACTAAAACTTTCTGAAAGCGCCGAGTCTGTCTTCTCTAAGTGACAGAATCACAGCGTGCTTAAACTTACTCGCTAGATTAGAGACCTGGCTTACTAAGAAAGGTAACAGCTTTGCCAAAAATGTTTCACTTTGTAGCATCACCAAAGGGAAAAAAATTAGGCACAATTCATTTGTGTTTCTACTTAAGTGTAGTTTGGAGTGGTTTACACAATTATTAAGGCTACATGTGTTTTCATTTAATGTGAGTAGGGTGTACCACCTGACCTCCCATTCCTGAAAGCACATTATTCACTGAGCTGACTGCAGCAAAACAAATACGGTTCTGAAGAGTGATTGTCTTTAAAGGTGTTCAGTAAGACAGCTCACATGTCCTGCATAGCTAATCACAGATGAGGAAGCACATTGATTTAGGCATTACAGAGTACATATCTTTTTTCTACACCGCTAGAGGTCTGCAATGTGTTTTTTCTTAGGTAGAAGCCAAGAGCAAAGATAACTGATAACTTTTATATATAGCAGCTGGAGGCTGACCCACTGACTTGATGCTCTGAAGTCTGCAAAGACAGCACTGCCTCTGCTTCCCCTGCAGGCAGAGAAGATGGCACGTGCCCTGTGAGCTGCCAAAGACATTTATGTTGAGGGCAACGCAAGATGGTCTTCAATGATCCTGGTCCTTCCGTGTGCGTTTGTACGTGGAAGGTGATGGGGTACCCTGCTGAGCCTGAGCAACCCAGGGCTGTGAGAAGGGGCACAATTGTGTGTGCAGCTGCCTCAGATAAAGCCTCTTACATGGAACCAGCACACTGAGCCCACACTTTCTGCTGTACTGCTTTTTTAATTAATTATTTTCTTTTTTAAAGTATGGATTCCCTCTTGTCACAGTAAGAGTTTCTGAAACTGAAAAAGCCAGGATTAAGTCTTGACTCTCCTCTTGAAAAGCAGAGTTACTGCTGATTTTGATACTCCAGACTCTGTATCATTGGAGAACTGTATTTCATAAATATTGTTTCTGAAAAAATGCAATAAGGGAGCTTCTTCTCCCCTCCCTCCCCCCCCAGTACCACACAGAAATTACAGCTGTGGAATAAACCCAGAAATTTTCATCCCTCTAACTAAAAAGTATTAACAATTACTTTTGGCTTAGTTATTTTTATTGGGTCATCTGCTGCTGCCTGCCACCTGGTTGTGCATGTGCTGCTATAGGCCTCTGATCAGTTAAATAACTACAGTAGCTCAGACAAAAACAGGTTTTGAGAAATGTTTTGTAAGCCTCTTTTTACATGGTTTTCTTCACCACAGTCTGCCTCCCCCAAAAGCGTCTAGTGATCTTGCCTTTACCTAAGAAGCTCAACAGCCGAGAACCAGATAGCTCCTCTTGTTTCAAAAAGCCAGCTACAAACACACATCTCTTGTATGCTTTGGGTCCTACGTACTTAAACATAAGCTTCACGACTGTTTCCTTGTAAGACAGACATTTAGTATGAACTTTTTTTTTTTTTTGGTTTGGGAGTTACAATGATTTGAAAGAGCACAAACTTGATGTGACTGGTATTGGTATTCAGGTTGTATGTACAAACTGCACTATACTGTACTTTTTGTAAACTAATGTAAGTAGACGAGAAGATTGTACAACGTGTAGATCTGCCAACTGTAAGAAAAAACCTTTTCATAAACTGAGAATATATTGATTTTTTCCTTTTTTTTTTTCTTTTTTTTTACTAACCCTAAAACACCAAAGTTAGTTTGAAACAGTCAGTACTCACCGCTGCTGGTTAGATTGCTAAGATAACCTGTGTTTTATTTCCCCTTCACTTAACTAGCTGTATGGAAGTGGCTGGTAGTGGTCACTTTCTGTTCCTATCATTTATAAGAGCAAAAGGAATTGCTTTACTGCTGGGGCAGGAGGTGGTGTCTTTGCATAAACACACTGCCTGTAATTTTTCCATTTCTTTGTAGGATAATGATGCATTTAAATCTGCATATGTTAAGTCCTAAGAGGTAAATCACTTTAAATGGCACCCACATTGTTTCATGGGGAAATGTTTTAATTGTTTGCGAGATAAATATTGCATATGTGTTGATTGTACACAGATTTTTGCAATGCCCAATGGCTCACTGTTTCTATGGTGACTTCATCATACATATTATCCATGTCTGTCACGCATTTAAGTTGGTTTTGATTTGTACATAGTCCATTTAGTCTTTTCATCTTTATAATATGAACAGAAATTATGGAATACATAATAGATCAAGATGCTTAATTTTTAAGAAGTTATATTTGTAAAAATTTCTCTATTGTGAATAAAGTCTTTTAATATATCTGCTCAACTTGTTCTAATTTTTCCTAAGTGTGCTGCAGAAGTAACTAAAGGAATCTGCTGCGTAGTCCGGTTTGGCTGTGATGCTCATGAATTTTTGTCAGCAGATTGGTTTGATACAAATTAGTACTCTGTGTATTGTTAATTTATGTTAGTATATAGAACTGCTACCACAGAACTAAATTTCTAGACATTTTTGTCAGTAAAATTGATCCTACCAAATGTACGTTGGTAGAAATTGAGCTTGCTGCTGAGAAGCAGGAAGGTGGAAGGCACTAAGCACAGCCAAGGTCAGTCACTCCGATTCATGTTCTGCACAATACGAGCGGGCATCAGCTAAACACCGCTTAGGAGCAAACACCGGAGGAGAGATGACAAGGCTGTCACAGTGCCCAGCCTTACGTGATCATGTAGTGAAATGCTGTCGTTAGCCCGTGCTCCAGGGGGGAGAGGAACAGTTGTCATAGGAACCGTAACTGTATTTTGTGTTGGAAGGATGTTAAGATCTCCAATCTCAATATTGAAATACTGCTACACCTCATAGATAACCTTGTTTCCTCTGTTTGGTAGAGAGCCTCATCCAAAGAGGACAGCGAAATAAACTGCTGTGATTTTACAGAACAGTCTCAGTAGTATCAATTTCTGTCAGAGGATTTACTCATTAGACCTGCTTCAGTCATTTGAGGGTAGCTCTTAGCTCTGGTGTCTCATTTTTCCAGCACGTGTGTAGCTACACAGCACAATCCTTGGGGTAGTCAGCAGGCAGCCCCTCCTGTAGCTGGCTCCGGGACCACCCAAACTGCTACTCGACAAGTTAAACAGGAACTAACACCATCCTTATTCACCAGAGACATAAATACGGGCCAGGGGTAGAATATCAACCAATACGGTCTCTTAATTGAATGGCTGGTGTGTTTGTTTTCTAGAAGGGAAAAAAAGGAACTAGGAATAGGTGACAATTAGGGCAGGCAAACAGGATTTGCCCCACCATCTGCATTGCCCTTCTCTGTCACAAGAGTAACTCGGCACTCATATGACAGCATCTGCTATGGAAACAGCCCTTCATCTGATCTGCCTTAATCTTCGGATTAGTTTGTCTTGGTTGATCTCAAATGCAGGAGAAAGATTATGCATCAAAAAAGCAGTCTGCCAAACCCAGGAAACTGTCACCAAGACTCAACGTTCCCATCTGAATACTGCAAGAAGAGATAAAACACAGGGCTTTGCTCTCTCCTGGCTTTATGCAGTTGTACACGCACGAAGTAGTGGATAGAGCAAGTCACACAGCTGCAGAATCCCATCAGAGCCCAGCAGGCTGCTAGCAGTCAACGGTACTGCAGAAGCCAGTGGTTTGACCCTCATTTGCCAGGTATCTGCTCCTCTATCTGTACCAGCTTACACTCACCCTGTAATTAAGATCACTATAATCAACCACTCCTTTGGAAGCCCCACTCAAACTGAGATTTTACAGGACAGTGAAGACACACACACCCCCCCCCCCATTATTACTACTTTATCTCTTCAACTGCGCCGCGCTTTCACACCATTGATCACAGTAGCACAGAGCTACTCTTAGGCTTGAGCACCTCAAGTCAGGAAAAAAACCAAAAACACCCAAACAAACCACCTAGTAAAATGGCCAGTGTGGTTTCATTGTACTGTCCCATTCTGGCCATTGATTCACCTGCCAAGGAACATCACCCTGTGGCAAGGCTGGGAGGGACTCCCGAAGCTCAGAGAGGCGTTGGGCTCAGGGGCTGGCTGCTGACATGACAGAAGAGCCCAAAGTTACTTATTTCGGCCATAGGGATTATTCAAAGGAGTCTGATGCTGCAAATACTGATCCTACAGTAAAGTAGTTTATGTGATTTATTTTTTTTTTAAAAAGCCCACCAGCAGATCACCAAAGGAGCACACAGACAATGGCAGACTGAGGCACTAGTGTTACCCTGTCCCAGCTACTCCCAGACCCATGGGAGTCAGCCCATCAAAGGCCCATCTCCATATTCTTAGAAGAGCACAGGAACACACAGGCAGTGGGAACCCAAGTGAGGGAGCTGGATGAAAGCATACCCTGTCCCACGGATGTCCCAGGAGAGCCTCCACCCTGGTGCTCAGGTGTCCACCCATCAGGATGTGCTCCTTTTGCCTCATCTCCAGAGCACCTTTCTTCTCTGTTTTTTTTGGCAGCGGAGCATTACCAAGGAACATGCAGGGGAAGCAAAGGCAGGCAAAGTGAGGGATACAGGTCAATTCCTCTATTTTACCATCCTTGGGAATAAGGCACTTGCACGTGTCACTGGCCATACACACATACATGCGTGTGCCCGCAGTAAGCCCTGTTACCAGCTGGACCCAGGGCACGGAGCTGTGGCAGCCTCACCACTGCCCAGCTGCTAAACTCAGCTGCCCCGACACGACATGGCCCAGCAGCTAAAGACAAAGACAAGGCTTTGGGAGTGCCTACACAGTGGGCAGCTGTGTCCACGGTTGACCTCAGCTGGTTTGAGCTTTGTTTACTAAACTACACGGTCAAAGTTTTTCAGCTTTCTTGCGCTGCTGTAAGATTTCACAGCTGTGATCCTGCTGCTCTTACCCAAGATTTCAGATGTTACAATCCATCTTTTATCTCTAGCTGGGGGCTACTGCTAACCTCTACCTGCTAAATATTTGCTATTTAATAACGAGCACATTCCCTTCCAAACAGCTTCCTATATTCATGCTTGTTCCTTGAGGAACCTCCGTTGTGTGAAACATTTCTGTGCTTCAGTCCTACTTATTATAATCCAGCACTTTACACTTGCTGCTGGGGGCACCTCTGCTTCCCTCAGCTCCGTGTACCTCAGGTCCCCCCAGCCCCTGTCAAAGGTGGAGACTGTTCTCCCAGAGTTGCACTCTCGGAGCTGGCTCCTCTGCTGCTGCTTCTTGAATTTTACAAGTCACTGCTGCTTGCTCCTAGCACGTTAAATCCCTCAACTTAAAAACAGACTCAGAATAAAAGGAGGCTCATAACCTCGCTGCTTCCACATCTGCTATGTCCAACTGTATATTCAACCCCATGGGAAAAATTGTTGCTATGTACTGTGAAAAGCTGTATCCATAAGCTTCATACCACTCCCTCAATTTGCAATGGAAAATATTCCAATGCCAAGAATTGTATAGCAGGCGGACAAAGGAAGGGATGAGCAAAACTATATCAAACACCATATTTACAAGAGGTTCTATTATAGTTTGATTATCTTTTAGCTAAAACTAAATGTTCAGCCACAGTCACTTTCTATTCTACTTGCTTCTGGGTTTGATGTAGTTCAGAGCTTCTCCTGAATGTGTTTTAAATGCTTTTCCTCAGACATTTGCATTTAGCTTTCCAGTGGTAACAACCAGCCATAAGCACTCCACGTTTAAAAAAAAACACACACAAAAAAACCAACACACACACTCCAGAACAAAAAAAAACAATAAACAACAGAAAAAAACAGCCAAAAAACCCACAGCAAAACTTTATGTTACTTTAAATATTGAGCTACAATTCCATGGTACATATGTAATGAGAAACAGAACTTATTCTGAAAACAGATTTTTCATGTGCCATTCCAAGCATTACAGTTTATCCAACACCTTCTCATCTACAGCTGCACAAGTTTTGGGATTTGTCTCAGCCGCCCTCGAGGACATCAAGGACAAGGGCGACAGCAGCAGTGAATTGAAAGCTACAGCACTCCATGGCCATTCTGGGCAGGAGCTGAAACACACCAGAGCACAGGAGAAACCCAGCGAAAGGAAAACCTAGTGGCTCAACGCACGACAAAACGAGCCCATTGTACAGGTAGCTTTACTGTGCTGCTCCCTGGGAGGGCAGAGGGAAAAGAGTTTGGAGCACTAAATCTTCTATCCTTATACCCATCCTATCACCAACATGGGATAACTGGGGAGAATTTCTTGCACCGATGAGCTTTTTTCTTTCTAAAAATAAATGGAGCTAGTTTTCTTGGTGTTTAAGTTAGGTCGAAGGCAAAACTCCTGTTTACTTTAGCAAAGTCAATTTTTCAGTCAGATAAAACAATTTCATAGAATTTTACATGGAGATTTATGGAGCAGATACAGTCGAAGGAACGCTCGAGGAGGAGACAACATAGGTGTTATGTCTCTTCTTTTTTTAAAGAAGATCATCCATAGGATGTCCTATTTTTCAAATATGGTTATTTTAGACAATAAACCCTACATCTGGATTTATTCTTGCTGAACAAACTATCCATTTTCTTATTCAGATCTGTGTTGTACCCAATGAAAATAAATCAGTGCCTTTGATTCAACAGATGCTTGGCTTTTTAATTAAAGCATGCATGTCTTTACATGACTAGCCTCAACAAAATCTGAAGCTTTCATTTCTCTGTCATTCTCCAATGATATATTGTACCTCAGGCTCTTTTTTCTCTCCTTCTCCCAGCACTGGTTGCCAACATACATAAAGCTGGATCTCCACCTTTCACAATTTGCATACAAAATCCTGCAGCCTCTTTCCATTTCTCAGCAAAAATTTAACAGCCAGACACAGTAGCGAGTTCCCATTTTGTGGGACTCCATTAAATTTATAAAATGCACTGCAGAACACTTACAAGCATGCCATAAATATTATATATTAAAATAAAAGTACACTTGTCAAATAAGAGACCATTTTGAGATGCATTATTAATAACAACCATTTATATTCTATAATGCCATAAAGGTAGAGCAAGTTATACAGACACATTCTCTTCCTGAAATTTTTTTACAATAGAAGATAAGATAAATGTAAGTCAGCAGGCAATTATTCAAAGAAGAAAAGGGCATAGGGAGATCAGTGGTGAAAAGAACAAGGCAAAACGGGTTGCTGAAAGCATTGGTTGAAAGGAAGGTGGTGAAGAGACGGCAACGTAACTTTTACAGGCAGAGGCCACTAAACCAGGCAAGGTGAAACACGACAATACTGAGATACTTCAGAGTGGAGGAGGAGAAGGAGGCAGAGATAATAGGTGTGTCTCCCACCCACCCCCAAACTGGGCACTTGAGAGTCATCTTCAGACAGACCAAGAATTGAATTATGGTGGCAGTGGCACTGCTGTCCCAGAGACATCTGCTCCTCAGAGCTGAGACACACAGAGCAGACGCGCTACGCAGGGCAGCTAGAGCAGGCCTGCTCTGCGTCTGCAGGGCACTGGCTTTGGAGACCTAATGCAAGAATCACTGAAAATATGAGCTGGTAATGACAACCAGGAGAGGGGAAAAAAAAAAAAAAGGAAAAAATAATTACCCTGATACAACCCTACATTGCAGACTGGCCTCCTGTCCGCTCCTGACTCTGAAATTCCTGTCCCTCATCCTGATGTGTCCACAGACTTGGTGCTTCTCCACAGCATAAAATAACCCAGCTGCCAGGAAAAGTTGAAAATACTCATCCATAGCTTTCCTTCCCCAGCTTATTGAAATGCAGTACATGATACATCCACTTTTTGTCTCATTCTGTGCTTAAAAGAGCAAAGGAAGCAAACAAAGCCTACAAGTTGATAGCTTTTTCCCATACTGTAGAGATGGCAGTCAAGTTGGTGGTTGCTCACCAACACAAACATCACCGAGCAGTTTCTACTGACCTGCCCAGCTCTCCACTTAGCCTTATGCACCACAGAGCCCACTTGAACCCTCCCCCCACCGGATTTGCCTGCCAGGAGGTGGAGGTATCTAGAGACTTTCTTCAAGTAAATCTCCTAGAGAGATGCACACAGACCTTTAAAGCTTAGGACAGAGATTTCCCTGAGCTCATATGGCTCTTTCCTGCCTGCCCAGACTCTGAGCATTTGTACAGCTTCCTAAATTTGAATAGGCTTTTTAAATCACAGCCCAGGCTGCAAAGCACCAGGATTAGTACTCAGTCTACAGCAATCACTGTAGACTTGGGCAAGTCCCAGGCCAAAACTGTTTGCAGTGTTTAGTGAAGAGCACCGAACTGTTATAAACAACATTATTCAGATTTGCAGCACGATGAGATGATTAAAAGCACAGAAATGGTGTGTATGGTAGTATGACCAAAGCAGAGTCTTCAGAGTAATTTAGGGAAACATTCTAAAGAGGCACAAGTCATCTTGCTGTCTCCTGTTACCAGCAACAATGTGGAAACAATTCATTAAGAATGGCAGCCTTCACAACATCACCACTTAGAGAAACCAGAAAGCCCACAAAAATGAAAACAGAAAACATGATTATATTAATTACTGATAATGTAAAGTTTAGCAGCTTTAGAAGCTTATATCCCAGCTTCAAAAAGATGGATAGCAAAGACTTCTTATGAACCAAAATGGCAGTAGAAATAAACCAGTCTTAAAATGCTGAAAGCTACCTGGTTAGGCAGAAAACAGACATTTTTGGGTTTTAAACCATTCACACCACTAAGCAAACTTGTTTTGCACTGTGGAACCAATGCATTTTTGATAGTCCCATGGATTTTTATAAAGTATACTTTTGAACCTTCAAAACCCAGAGGCTATGTCAGAGCCAAGCCAGCTTACCCTCAAACCACCTCTTCTCTGTTCCACCTTCAAAAACAACACACACACCACAACAAAACCTGTGGCCTTTCTGCACCATGGGGAAACAAATGGCTCCAAAGCCCATTTCTGCAAAGTCTTTAGCTCATGCCATGCCTTTTTTTGTGTGTGGTGGGTTTTTTTTGGTTTTGGGGTTGGTTTTTTTTGCATCCACCTCCTCCTTGCCAGCTCACTCTCATTTCAGGCTCTCTGGACCTTGAGAGGGAGTCACTGGTCAGCCCTGACTATCCTTTAACTCGGGGATTTTCACAACACTTTCACTAATAACAAGGGGAATTTTTTTCTTGCATGGTTTTACTCAGTCTCCTTTTCACTTTGTGTATTTAATAAGGAAGTCCTGGGAAAAAAATACTTCCTAGACACGTTTAATTTGTGCCTTTAGTGCAACTTATTTGTCCAAGGAGGTAGGTACCTTAGAAGATCTTACACTTTATCCGAGTCTCATAATGCCTAGTCCCACAGGCCCTAATCTTTTTATCTTACTGTTATATATCTTTAAAACCAAAGGATATTTGCTTTTCTTCCAGGATTACATTCCTCTCTGTCTATCCCCAGGAAAGATGTGAAGGCTGAAATACACTTACAGAGCAAATATATCAGCCACAGGAACAGAAAAGAGAAAAGGAAAAACCTCGTTTTCAAACCTGGCAATAGAGCAGCACCACACTGGAGTCCTATTTTCTGGTACTTCACGTGGGGAGAATAAAACCCTCTACAAACCAGCCAAGAATTAGATCTGCTTTTACAGGAGGGAGCATGCACACCAGGCACACAAAGTGACTCACCCAAGGTTACAGAGCCAGGCAAACCCCCTCAGCACAGCTGCCAATTCTCAACTCCACTCCGCTTTGCAGCCACTAAACAATATTCTTCCTCCCACCCTCATGTAAGACATGAGCCAATTTTACTTTTATGAGACTAAATTACCTCTATTCATCTCCTGTCACGGTAAATGAGTTACTAGCGAACTCTCTCGTTTCTCAAAATTTTATTCACAAAGTCTTGTCTTTATAATTCCATTTACCTGTATGTGGAGAAACACATGCTGTTTATACAAGCACGAATAAATCAGGTATGATTTCCTGCTCATTAAGTTGCTGTTTCTTTTACTGCAGGGCAAGAGATAAGCGTAGGTAGTAAAAGAACAACAAAAGAATTAGAAAAACAAAAATTAGAAGTGTGGAGATTATGGCTCATATGTCTTAAATGGGAAAAGCATTCCCAGTTTCAGGAGACAGACTCAAAGAGATGTCATCATGAAGTAACAACCACAGCACACACCTCTCAACGTGCAGAAGCAGACACAGGATGTCTCCTGCATCCTCTTTGCATTCCTACGAGGGAAGGGGGGAAAGCCACACACCGTACAGATCGCTCCACAAGCACTTGTGTGCAACAAGGAATCCGCAACTTAAGAATGGAAAAATAACATTAAATAAAAGGTACAAAAGAAACCACCCAAAGGGATACGAGGAGATACTTGTCTTCATCTTTTACTATGAGACATGACAGCACATAAATGATCATGGCCTGACAGCACTCATGGATAAACAGTAAATTTCTAGCTATAATTTATTTCTGAACAGTCAC
Source organism: Psophia crepitans (assembly GCA_013399095.1). Taxonomy (NCBI): domain Eukaryota; kingdom Metazoa; phylum Chordata; class Aves; order Gruiformes; family Psophiidae; genus Psophia; species Psophia crepitans. Next base: position 70,505 of record VWZZ01002571.1, on the reverse strand, counting down.
TTAGTATGTCCATGTTCGTTTGTTCCTCTCCAAGTGTTTTCTAACTTGTCAGGCTGATTTCAACCAAGGTTTTCTCCAGAGATGAAGCACTCAAGGCCTGCTAACAACTGCATACCTGTAAGTTCTTAAAAATACATAGTTAAGTAAAGGAGATGATATTTACAATAGCTACAAACTTTTGATCCTATCAAAGGCAGTGGTGGGAAATCAGTTGGGAATACAGAACTACTCATTTTAGGAAAATTAGGGACCAGCCAGCCATCAGTAACCCAGGGCCCAGCAGCGCTGGCTGCTCTCAGTAAGAGGGGGACAGCAAGGAGGGGAGGCAGCTGCGCCCCACTGGAAGCTGCAGCATTTCGGAAGCAGGGAGGAAGGCACTGCAGGGGCGGGAGCTTTGGCTGCACGATGTGAGGTCAGGTCTGGAAGGAACTGTCTTTAAGCAAAGACTCTTCTTGACACCGAAGAGAGGACAGGGAGTTCCTTAGCATCTGTACCTGCAGCCCAGGTATTTTCACCCTGTAGGAGTGCCCAAAGTGTCCCGGGTCCTCCTAGCCAGGAGGAGGGGTGATTCATCCCATCACAATTTAGCAAAATTAAGAAATGAGAAATGACCAAATAAGCATCTTAAATGCCTACAAGAATTTTGTTTTCCTGTCTTGTGACCTTCCTCTGATGATTTCAAAACTATAGTCACATCAGCACTTCTGTAGCCAAAAGTTTTTAAAAAAAAAAACACCTCATGAGAACCATGTAAAGGAGATGAATATTCAACAAACGTTTCTCCTTCACTAAACAGAAATAAGCAAGGCCCTGGGAGGTATGTGGTTTTAGTTTTATTTTAGGGCAGGGAAGAGAGGAAGAGAAGGGTCTTTCAGTAAACAGTAAGTCTACTACAGTTCAATGGACTTTGAATTCCCAAGTTTTTAATTAAAACATGGACCAAAGTAACAACGAACGCCAGTTGGAAAGCCTGCATTCCTCTGAAAACAGAGACCAACCAGTCCAGAGCTTTCCAAGCCCACCACATTCAGCAGCCCCACAAGGGATGGAGGGAAACAGCACAGACTTGCTCAGCCAGCTGGGCTGTCAAGTGGTTTTTATTTCCCCCTGTGAGAGAGCAGCAAAGGTGTTGAGCACACAGATGATGAAAAGATGGGGGGTAGGAGGGCAGAACATCAGAGGAAACAGATTCATAAGAATAATTTAATTTGGAACATAAAATTAATCCAACAAAATAGAGCAACAGATGCGAAGGGATTTGAAATTCCTTCTTGGATCATATCCCCTTAACTTTACTATACTCACAATCTGAATGCAATCTTATTTATTCATAATATTGAAATGATATTAATTAAGCAATAAAATACTCCAGACAGCTTATTGTTAAGATTATTTACATAATGTGTGTATTATAAGGGAGAGGAGGAGAAATTAGTGGCTTCATCCTCAGAGGTGACTAAACACTGGAGGAAACAATTCCTGGCTTTTTCTAGCATGAAAAATTCCTCTTGCTGTTGGAGCACTTGCCACAGACAGCTTTTCAAAGAACTTTGCTAATTAAGATATGTACTCACATGAGCAAATACTTGGCTATATTAGTGCCACTGTAATCTCCCCTATGATGATGAGAAAAACCAAGGCAAACAGAGAGGAATAAGGAGATCTGAAATATTTCCCATCTCTGACCCTGGTAAGTAGGCCAAGTCAGTCATCTGCTTTAACCACGAGGTGATTAGTACAGCAACAACAAACAGATACAAATCGGGATGAGCCCTCTGGGGAGCCTGCCAAGGAATACGCACACTGCCTTTCCAAGCGGAAGACGTGCCGCTCTTTGCTCTGTCGTAACACTGATGTTCAAACTACAGATCTTGAGGACACTGGTTTTGCCTTCAAGGCAGCAGAATAGAGGTCATATTGCTAACCTCCTCCGCTAGCTTCTGCAAGCCAGGCCTGTCTGTTATCACAGAGCTACAGCGTGCAAGACTTGACTGAATTTCACCTATACAAACAAGCTTGACAAAAAGAAATTAATTAAGAGCAAGAAGAAGGTGAAGGAGTTCATCAACAGACACTTACCTGAATATTTAGGCCAGCAAACAAGAAAAAAGTCACTTTCTCAGTGCAAAGAGCTCTCTTACTTTACAAACCTCACACTACATTCAAGTTCAGAGGAGGTAAGGCCACAATTTCTTCCAGCAGGGATTACTGTGAAGCCTGCTCACCTTCAAGCCGGATTCAGTTTTGAGAGACACCACTCATCTCCTAAGTACTTAACAAGTACTAATCATGCCATCATGCCTATGTAATTTACTCCTGAGACAGCTGCATCTGTGCTCCAGGTGCCTTCACTATTTCTCAATTGTTTTCCTTTGGAGAGGGATGAACCACTACCACCTGAGCTTTTCTTCATGATTTTAGTCTTAGTAATGCTGTGCGCTAGCCATTCCCTGCACAGCAGCGAGGAACGAGATATAACTGATGCTCAAGCAGGTACAGGTGAGGGAGGAAGCTGAAATATAATGTCTCTCATGGGCATGGACTCACTGTCCATGGCAAACATCAGCAGAACAATGCCTGAGAGTGCTCAAGTTTTTAATAACCTCACTGACTATCTTCACAGAATTTTAGGACTGAGTTAAAGTAAAAGAATATATGTGCAAAAAAATTACATTTGCTTCTTTTGAACATTTCCCTTTTCCAAATACAAAAATTTACCCTTACCTTGGGATTGGAGATAGTAAAATATTTCTCTCCAATGTCACCACTTTTACCAATCTTCTTTAGTTTGTATTCAAGAGAAAAGCTTGCTTTTTTGTGTAGATGGAAGCACCTTGTATGAGGAAGACTCAGTCATGTTGGGAGCCCTACATATATATTACAGTAGTTAAGAGTGGAAACTTCATCACTGCTGTGGACCAGCTGTTACTTTCTCCATTGTAAAGTCTGGACACATCTTTACTGTCAGAGGAGAAAACCATTTTATTGATCTCCCTTCAGAGACTAATTGAAGGAAGAAGATTTCAAAGGGTTGGTAAGAAACAAAATTATTCAGCCACCAGGCCATTACTGACAATATGCTAGGGTGCTGCAATTATTCTGTCTGGCTTTTGAAACAGCTGCTCAAATGATCTTCCTCCTCTGAATCGTTTCCAAAGATTTTGTTTTTCTCTCCCAACCAAAATATTTATATTAAAAACTCTATTTTTGGTTGCCCTCAAATAAACATCTTGTCTATACATACAGCAAGAAAGTAGTCTTATAGTCAGATTGCGCTACTGGAATCCAGAAAGCCTATGTGCGATCAGTCACAAAAAGACATGGCTCTGAGGAATGAATAGAAGAGTTTCTGTCAGAGCAAGGGATTACTGATCTAACCCAGTTACCTGGGAGGCCCGAATCTAAAATGCTATTTTAAATTGTGTCATTAGACAGTAAGGAATTAGAATTATTCATTGTGTCTAACCTAACCTCATTACGGTCTCCACTGGGAATAATTATTTCAAAATGTTTCTTGCTCCTCAGAACCTAAGGGCACAATTTTTGAGTCTTCCTGAGCTTGGCTCAAATCACTTCTCTAAATTCTGGGGAGCTGCTCTGGCTCCCAGCACAAACCGAACCCACCAAGGAACTAATCTTATTTGCAGCAATGAAACGCAGGTGGCTGCCGCCGCATTCATATATCTGCCCAACCCCAGCCAACGCCATCATGTCACAGCCTGTGGCTGTGTCCCTTCCCATCACAAAGATTCACTTCCCCAGGTGGGGAAACCCACCTGTCAAGTCAGGGCGATGTTATTGCTACCAAATTGTGACAAAGCAAACCTCCCCCAAATCGGTCGCTTCCCTGGTTTATGTAACCCTTTCCTGTGGAAGGGGATGTGCGTGTCATCATATGCAATCTGCAGCTCACCTCTGGCAGACAAAGTTTTTCCAAACCAATGCTTCGTAGGGGGAACAATACTACATTTGCAAAACAAATGGATCATTGCAAATATTTCTTTCAACATCTGATCAGATTTGTGAAGATCAGAGTGTACTTAATAAGAAACGTGATGTCAGCAAAATAAACCGCATAAAGTTCTGGCAATAGTGTTAGCACAGCTGCAGGAGATTATCAGATTGCTGTTTAAAGGAGTAACTAGAAAGATTCTCAGTAATATTTCAGATTCTTTTCACATATATAAAGTACAGTTCCAATGAAAACATGCGTTGTGACTTCTATCGGTCAGGTCTTGACTTGTCTAATACCACTTTCCTTTTTTACTAGTGTAAATTAGCCTGTTCAGAGCTGACCTTTGTCCTTTCAAGGATTTTTAATGCCTTCATGAAAAGATCTAGAGACCTGCCATCCTAAAGGACTTGAGGTGGAAGATGATCTCCTCTGTTTCTTTTACACTCAGACACACTGACTGTTGAAAAAAGGCCCTATTTAAAAAAAAAAAAAAAAAGAAAAAAAGAAAAAAAAAGAAAGAAGTAGTGATGAAGCTAGAAAAAAATTCTGAAGAGGGAGCAAAATCAGAAATAGAAGCAAGAGTCAACTGGAAGAGGCAATCTTTTCTATCCATTCTTCTGGGTCATATTGTACTTCAGTAGAGTTAGTCTACCAAGCTTTTCTACTGTTTAAGTGTGGGAATAATTCTTCCACAAATAAAAAGGTTTCAAAGTTTCCAGAACATTACATCGTCAGCTCAGGAATGTTCTTTTGCATTGTTCCGACCTAAATTCATGACCAGTATGATATAGGTATAAACATTGGTCTACTTCACAGTAAGCTACTTAAGACTTCTAGAGATGATTCAGAACTGAAATAATCTCTTCTGGGATTATCAGACATAAAATAATTTCATCTGCACAAATAAAGAGATTGTGATGCATTTCCTGATTAGCCGAAAGAACACAGCAAGACAAGATTAAGTAAACCAACTGACACAAAAGCAAGATACAACGTCTCATCTAAGTGAACTGTTGAAGTGCTAAGCAAAATGAAGGAGGAGAAAGCCATTTGTAAAAGTGGCCCAGTGTTTGTGTATGTTTTTTCTTTTTCAAAGAAGCTCTTATTACAAGGCAGGTCATAATGCCTTGTGCTCTAGGTGGCCCTGCGGGGTTGGACAAGATGATCTTTTGAGGTCCCTTCCAACCTCTGTGGTTCTGTGATAAATAAATAATATTTTACTTCTCTGGAGTTCCAATTTGGTACCACCATTTGGTAGTTACGGTTTTTATCTCAGATTTACAGTGATTTTTCAAGCTACATCATTAATGCATAACACAGGTGCAAATCACGTCACCAACTTAAAACAAAATAAATAGTCACAATATAAACTATATAAATAATAAAATGTCACCAATTTTCAACAATACAAAACTTTTCTGTTTGAGCTTTTACCAATGTGCCCCAGAAACTTTGGTTCATGTGCTGAAAACAGTGTTGATAACACCGGGATGTTTTCCTTACTGCTGAGCAGTGCTGACACAGAGCCAAGGCCTTTGCTGCTCCTCACACCACCCCACAAGCGAGGAGGCTGGGGGTGTGCAGGGAGGTGGGAGGGGACACCGCTGGGACAGCTGACCCCAACTGACCAAAGGGATATTTCATACCATATGATGTCATGGTCAGCATATAAAGCTGGGGAAAGAGAGAAGCGGTGGGATATTCGGAGCAATGGTGTTTGTATTCCCAAGTAACCATTCCATGTGACGGAGCCCTGGTTTCCTGGAAATGGCTGAACACCTGCCTGCCCATTGGAAGCAGTGATTGAATTCCTTGGTTTGCTTTGCTTGTGCACATGGCTTTTGCTTTACTTATTGAACTATGTATCTCAACCCACGAGTTTTCTCACTTTTACTCTGCCATTTCTCTCCCCATTCCACGTGGGAGGAGTGAGCAAGTAGCTGTGTGGGGCTTAGTTGCTGGCTGGGGTTAAACCCCGACAGTCTGCTGTCTGAAAACTGACCTCTCATTCAAAACCCACGAGACAAAGTCTATTCCTATAAATGGAGGAAATGGGCAAGGCTTCCATTCAGTGCAAAGCTAGCTTCTTTCAAAACAGCTAATTTTTGGCACTCATTCAGGAAATCTTTTATTAGTACCAAGAACTCTGGGTGACCCTTCAGTAATTCTACTTACTGTTTTCTTCAAAGTACAAAGAGGTTTCATGAACGATGTTTTGGACATAGGCATATCCTTGTAGCATGTTATCAACTAGCACCTTCATTTCACTTAACTGGGAATGTGAGAGCGGGATAAAAATTGTACCAGTTTTTCAATGGGGGATGAAGTCCTGGTTTTGGTTTAGGGGGCTTGGGGCCTGGTGGATTTTTTTGTGGTTTTGCAATTTTTAGTCTTTCACTCAGCCCCATTAAATTCCAACCTGTTCCAGCAGCTTGTTAAGCAATTTGTTATCTCAGTTACTACACAGGAGGAAAATGCAAAATGAAGCATTTTAGGGCACCTGGAACCGTGTCTCCTTCTACAGATGTGGTCCATTCCTCCCTGCTATGATTCCTTTCAAAGATTCTTCACTTTCCACCCCAGGCTAGAGCTGGTTTAGTCTCAGTACCACAGCCACTTGCTTACCCTTCCTTATGCTAAGAAATGGCCTGTTGTTGTCAGAACAAGCAGCAATTCTGTAGTATTGAATAAGGAAAAGATCCATGACTGACATCTTGGTGGCAAGTTTTGCCTCTGCATACATACACTGTACATGAGTCATGGTTTTAAACTTTATTGTCTAAGCTTATGTCAAACAATAAGATACAGTTTAAAGTATACCAAAACACACCAGGCAAACAGAAGTTATTTTTGCCCTGTTGTGAAGCAAAACAAAAAAAAATGTACATTTAATTAGAAGCAATTGTGTGTGAAATGTTTTACACCCACTCAGAGCTACCATAGCCTCCACAATTTCTGCAGGCTCCCTCCAACAGTGCTGTGCTGCCACCCTCTGTCCTCAGTCCTCCTAAGCATCAGTAATTAATATTGGGGCAATATTAATTTCTCTTCAATCTAGTAATCCATGAAGGTTAAAATCTGCATCATACAAGCATCTGATGAGTTATCTAAGCATAAGAGAGAGCTTGTTTTGCTTCCCAAGCATATTAAGCCTTGCTACGCATCCTGTGCTGTCTGCAACACTGTGGTTACAGGACCATTTGGGAAGCCCGTGGTAAAAGGTCTTGACTTGGAGGAAGTCTCAGTGAAGCAGGCTTGTGCGTACCTGCAGTTGCACTCAGCATATCAAAAAAGGAACAAAACCTGAAGCTGACCCCACATTTATAGGGACCTGACCACTTCTGCTCTAGGGGTTTTGTTTAGGTTCTTAAGGTCGCCAGGTCTGTCTTACTAATCCACATTTACTCTGTGATAGCTTCAGAAACAAAAAAAGTTAAACGTTGTTACATACATACGTTTCCTGTATTTCAGGGTATGTTTATTCAGTATTACTCATGTTTGAACCAACTGGAGAAATGTGCTTTCCCTTGCACGTCCTAAAATGTCCCACAGGACTGCTGTTTTGCACGGCTTGTCAGTGTCAAGAGAGGCTCAGGATCTTTCCATCACACCAACTGGCACTGACTGGCCCAGGGTATTTTCTATTAAGTCAAGAAGTAGGATTATTTTGGCCACAGAATCCTCTCCCAGACTGGGCTTCTTGAAGCATTTCAGTTGAACATTTTCTCTTTGTGAGAGAGGGAGGAGCACTTAATGGAGCCAGAGAACTGAAAGCCAGACATCATCAACCGTAAAGGCAGGGGAGTGATATCTTAACAACCAAGAAGAATGGCAAAACAACTTCTGCCTTCCTGGCCAGAATGTGCCTGGCTCGTCCTTCAACCCAATGCCAAGTAACTCTTCTAGTCCCATGTTTAGGCAGGTTCCATCAAGAAATCAAGACTTACAACAGAAAGACTAGATTCATAAACTCTGGGTGGTAATTAGGTCAAATACACACCTTTCCAGCCTAGCTATGTAACAGCAAGGAAAAGAGCCATGTGGCTGGTGACATGGGAGACCTGAACAGAACATAAACAGCCCCGAAGTGTCCTTGTTCTGTTAATCTCAGCTTTCCATAAGAACTGCCAATACTGCTTTTAAGGGCTTCTATCTGCTGTGAAAGGAAGGTATAAAGCAGAACGTGAAGCTGAAGACAAGGATAAATGTCAGTAAGACTTTCTCTTCTATGTGCTTTTCCCACAGGAAGGAAAAAATACAGGCCTTAATCTGCTAAAATGAGCTGGAGTCCAGAAAAAGCTGGCTATTTCTCAAGAAGTTGCCAAGCATTAGCAATATGCCACCATACAGCAGCAAGCTTATGTGGAAAGGATTTCAGATGGTGCTAGCAATGTACCAGCGCTCTGTGAAGCCTGGCTTTAGGCACATTTAAAATACCTAGGCAGAGTTTTACAAATTACAGTGAGGGAATAGAAAAAATAAAAAAGAGAGAGATCTTCAGGTTGAGGCAAAGTCATTCCAGGGCATGTAGATATTTCTAGATGGCTTTGCACCATCCTGCTTGCCCTTCAGTGTTCTGTTGTTTCTGTTCATTTTTAGATTGTCTCCCCCACGGCATTATTATGCCTTATGATGTTTGGAAGTCATAAATGCCCTTTTGCACTCATTAAGCTCTCAGCAGAAAGTTTCTGTAAGTGTAAAATAAGTCAGGGTGTCAAGAAAAAGCAGAAAGCGTGGAAGGAGTGCAAGGAAAACACAAGGGCATGTGTCAGCCCCTCCTTCCCAGGGCAGGGGAGAGTTCATAAATTGGCCAGGGGTCACTACACAATTGCTAATGCCAACCTCCCCTAGGTGGGCTGCTAAGCTCTGTTTGGGCGGGGAGTGGGAGGGAAGGACAGAAAAGCCGACATTCGTCTCTTTTACAGTTACAGCTTCCAGACATGCCAAGCAGAGGGATAAAAACAATGTCATCTTACATTTAGGAAGGTCACTTTTTGCTGGTGCTTGTGGCTTTATCACAAGCTGTAAGAGGCTCAGCCAGCAGTAGACAGTTGTGTGCACACATGCACGCACTCACACACAGAGGGAGAGCTAAGATCTAAATAAATACTTTCTAGCTGTGCATGGACTTATGAGAATAAAGGGGATGCTGTAGAAATTGTAATAGGTGTGACTCCACTTGGAGACCTTGAAATCACAGTCTTTAGAAACCCCCACGAGATGTGAGTAATGCATGTATTCACATGCATTCCCACTGGTACATAAAATTTACTGCAGAAGAGAATCAACAATTTCACTTACATCAATGACAGCCTTTTTCCTAGAGGAAAAAAACCCACCCTTGCATAAAAATAACCTCTTTTCATTGACCCTAAGAAAAAAAGGCAAACAAACAACAGCTTCAAAATAGCTCTTAGAAGACAAGAACTTTCCTAGCCCTCTGACCCAGAACTGCTCCTTCACTTTTCCTCCTTGCAAATATATTGGTTTTCCAAATCAAACCACAAAGTACACCACCAGCATCAAGATATCCTCTTGACTTTATTCTCCTCCCCCTCTGGCTCTCAACCCAAGCGTGCCTGAGGCTCCATTGTTCTCAGAAAGGTCTTAGTAGGCACTGAACTGAAAGAAATTCTACCCTACTTACTGCCTATCTGCAACTACTATCTCAATGTCATTTTTCTATCATGCTTACTTTCTAATTTTGTCCAGTTCAGCTTTGATCCTTTTGAGCACCAAAATCCCTCCTGAAATTCTAGACAGCATCTTTTTTAGCAAAGTTTGCACTGTTATATTTCAGCTTATTTTGCCTTGTCTCCATTTTTTGATTCAATTACACCCTTATTCACAAATCTGCACACACCTGGTCATGACAGTTGAGTACATTGCCTCCTGTGATCCAAAAATCTGTTCACAACCTCCTAGCTTCCACAAACATATTAAAAAAACCAATCCTGCATATCTATGCAAAATTATTTGTAGCAATGAGGCCTCCATCTTCACCACTGTGTGAAAGACTACTGTCTCCTCTGCTTTAAAGCTACACCTGAGTTTTACTCCTGATGAAGATGACAAAGGCATTTGAGCAATAACAGTTCACTACAGGAGATACACATGCAACTCACAGATGTCAAAATAAAAAGGACATTGTTCTTTATAACCAACTTTGGCGTTGGTTAATCACTGTTATTTATAAGTCTAATTAAGCACCCAGGTTGCTTGAATATAGTAAGGTGTTTCCTGCCTTCCCAATCTGCCGTCCCATACTTTGCCATTGTTTGGAGGGAACCTGTCAGTGGCTGTAGCTTCTAAGCCTGGGCTTTAATTTTCTCCTAACAGCCAGAGTTAGCTGGCAGAGAAGGCGGCAGCCTGACAGCCTTCTGTTAGTACTAAAGCACTGTCTAATGCACCTGCTATCAGAGGTAATTTTATAGAGGAGCCTAGAGATAATTTTTCAATTTGCTGTCTAGTGAATCAATTGCAGCTCAGTAATCAAGACAACGGCTGTAAAATGCAATGTGTGGAGTGTATAAGTGGAGTGATGGTTTCACACTGCAAATCTGAATCAGAGCAGAGTAATAGTATTTTCCCTTAAGCCTATGGAAGCCTTAGAAGGACCCCTAAATTTAAATGGGTAGAAGCAAATTACAACTGCTGATACTCTTAAAGATTCTTCTTACCTCTGGTGAAACTAGCATAGAAATCAGTGTAGGCAGGCTTCAGTAAAAGCAGTGGGCTGTGGAAAGGCATAGTGAAGATCATATCCTTCTTATACGAAGGCCGAAGGAAAATTTAGGACTGTTGTAAACTGGGCAATACCTCCAAGTCACAGACATCACTGTTGCTCTTCACTTAAAAGATCTTTAAATGAAACATAGCATCTTAAAGGCAGCTGTCATTGTCATGTCAGTAAGTCTCATGAATAGCTTGGAATAAGCTTCTGGCTGGACTTTTGTTCTGATTTTTAGTGTATGTTTGCTGGAAGAAGGAGGAAGACTAGGAGAAATATAACAGAAAAAGAAATAAAGGCTAGGTACCTGAAACTATGACCTTAAAATGTAACAAATTTTTTGGGGGGGGCAAAGTCCTATCAGATAGAAAGGGATTTCAGTTATAAGCAATGCAAGTCCTTCCTGTTTCCCCCAGTGGCTGAGACACAGGGTTTCCTCTAAGACTGTCAGACTTCTAAGAGATCATTTGCAAGGCCCCAAAGTTTGGCTATCGAAAGAAGCTTTCAATTTCACATAAAATTAGAAGGAAGGTTCTGTACACTGCACTTCTAGAGATGGAAAGTCTTCCTGTATGCCACCACTTTTAATTCATTAATAGTTTATATTTTTAAGTTTACATTTTAAAAAAAACCAACAACAAAACAAAACAAAAAAGTTGAGGATGTCATAGCAATCTTCTGTTTCATAGAATGGTTTGGGTTGGAAGGAACCACAAGGATCATCTAGTTCCAACCTCCCTGCCATGGGCAGGGACACCCTCCACTAGACGAGGCTGCCCAAAGCCCCATCCAGCCTGTCCTTGAACTCTTCCAGGGATGGGGCCTCCACAGCTTCTGTGGGCAACCTGTTCCAGTGCCTCACCACCCTCACAGGAAAGAATTTCTTTCTAATGTCCAGTCTAAATCCCCCCTCTTTTAGTTTAAACCCATTGCCCCTTGTCCTGTCACTACAATCCCTAAGAAACAACCCCTCTCCAGCTTTCCTGTAGGTCCCCTTTAGGAATTGGAAGGCCATGATTAGGTCTCCCTGGAGCCTTCTCTTCTCCAGGCTGAACAAGCCCAACTCCCTCAGCCTGTCCTCATAGGAGAGGTGCTCCAGCCCTCTGATCAACTTTGTGGCCCTCCTGTGGACTTGCTCCAGCAGCTCCATGTCTTTCCTGTACCAGGGACCCCAAAGCTGGATGCAGTACTGCAGGTGGCGTCTCACCAGAGTGGAGTAGAGGGGCAGAATCCCCTTCCTCGACCTGCTGGCCAGGACAGTTTTTGATGCAGCCCAGGACACGGTTGGCTTTCTGGGCTGCCAGTGCACACTGCCGGTTCATGTTGAGTTTATTTCAAATTACACAGGTAGGATAGGAAATTACATGTCTTTCTAAGGAGAGATAAAAAAGGGATAACCAATGTACATACTCATCTCAGAGCACAGGTAACTGAAAACAGTTCCGCCAGTGAGAATACCTTTTCCCATAGGCAAATACCAAGCCACTACAGAAAAAAAAGATAACTTTTCACTGTTTGCACAGGTATATTGCCCAAGCCTGGAGAAAGCAACTCCTCACTGAAAAGGGAACAGAATTCCAGCAGGAATAACACCATATGTTCAGAAAGTCTTACCTGAAGGAATCTTAAATGCTGAGCAGTTATAAAATTGGAGACTAGTTTGTTGCCTGCCTAGAAGTTGGCATGAGGGTATGTTGTATGGACCCTGTAAGAGATGGTCTCTGTCCCAAACAGATTATAGCCTACATGGGGAAGACAGAAAAGAAGCAATTATCACTGAAGTCCCAACTGAAGAGAGTGTTTAACCTGTGTAATTTGTCCATAGTAACACAGGAAGACAACAGCCAAATGAACAGTGGTCTGACCAGTGCCTTACCCACAAGCCCATCCTTCCTTTTAGCCCCTAAGGATGTTAAATATCTAAAGGGTGCTTAATTTTTTTATTTTATGCTGCTGAAATGAAGCTGAATAACTCTCTGCAATTTCTTGGGCAATAGTGTGAAAATTAGCAGGCTGGGACAGACATAGGCAATACTGCAGTTATACATGACTTATTTTGCCCATGAACATTTGCAAAAAAAAAGAAACCAGATGTTTCAGCGCTTAGGACAGATGCACCATTTTTACAGGCAATAATTTAAATTCATTGTCAGAATGAGCGTACTTGCACTTTAGCCTGGTAATTTATCAGTCTGGGAAAACTGTGAGCACTGCCTACTTTGTTATCGAAGGCGTAATAGAATTGACACTGTGGGCTGTTAAAGTCCAGTTCATGAAGACACAAGGTCGTGAAAGATAGTTTGGATACTCCTCTAGTTTTATTAGTGCATTGATTTGTAGAACAGCTTTCAAAATTAGATCTCTATTTTAAGAGACAAATTAAGAATACTCGATCTAAAACCACCTATCGGATTGCTGGGGCTATCTTAGTACTGGATATTCACTTCAGGTATACAAACCTGACAAAAAAGCTGTACATCCAATTCAAACATTTTGTTGGCTTTACTAACTATTTATAAACAAGCATTTGTGTAAATCCCATGCCTAAATATATGACTGTGGCAAGTTCTTTATGGCAAAAGGTTTTTGCAAATTAAGAAAAGCATTTCTAGGCCCACAAAGGTTGTTGCATGCGTCTCCCAAAATCTCCATTTTCGCACAGTCATCGTCTGCTCCATGAAAAGTGCCACTGCAGGGACCAGTGTGCGAAAATAGGCACGGCAGACTCCAGCTGGGAATAATAAGTAGCATCTAAAATGCCCACAACAAGAAAAAAACAAACAGCAAGACTATGTGGGACAGCAATTTAGGCTGGTGCATGAGACATCATGAGTTGGTTTTGATTTTCTAGTGTTCCTGTATTTTCCCTCCAATTCAGCCTAACCTGTGCTTACTCACATACACTACTAAAAACCTGAGGTCAGAGCTTGTCTCTGCAGCAGGGATACAAACTTTAGCCTCCCACATCACAGGAGATGTCTCCCTGTTTCTCCAGTATAATTCTCTCATTTTTTCCCTTTATATGGAACAAACAATATGGACTGAGCCAAGCAGTTTTTTTCTGTTGTCCAGCATTTCTGACATGGCTGACATGACAAAAAAGAAAACCCCATACAACAACAACAGAGAAGGGAGGGAGGGAAGAGAGATTTATGTAAATAAATCCATAAACCCCAAAGACAGAGCAGTCATCTGATGTGAGAGTTCACAGTATTTAGGAAATTCCTCTGGCAGGTTTCCTATACCACTGGGGAAAGGTTTGGGCATTGCCAGATTTGCTGTCGTGAATCCCAGTTTGCTCTTGCCATGCTCTGAGAGAGACAAGCCAGCCTTCTTTCCAAGAGAGAGTTTGTAACTGTGAGTTACATGTGGAATTAGGTACCCATTGATGTTTGGCACGTCCTACTGCCTTGCTTCTCTGACTCCGTTGGTGCCCAGCAATCCCTTTCTTAAACAGCTAACTGCTACGCATTACCTGGGAAGCCCAGGAACCTAGCTTCAGGTTGAATATTCTTTTTTGGGAGATCAAAAGGTCACTAATGCAACAGCAGCTCCTGAACATGTCAGCCAAATCCCACCAGTCCTATTAGCATACCAACAACAATCTGACAGTTTACCGAGAACTTGTTTTCCCTCCTGGAGACTAATTAAAACAAGCCTAGTTCAAAAATTAAGCTGGAACACCACATAGAGAAGGTGCTGTTAAAAAAGGCTCCTTGTGAAGTACAGGTGACTGACCTGTGCAGTACCCATGCAGTACTTCTAGACTTTTAGGTTGGTTACATTTTACCCTAGAGGAGTTATTAACATTTTGTTGGACCATGTGTTTCACTGTGCCAAGTTCTAACAGAAAAATCAAAATAAAATGTTTTCCCCTCTAGCAGGTCGGGAAGCATCACTGCTTCTTCACTCTGTGTTTAAACAGAACTCCAAGCCGTTCTGCACTTAAAACAGCAGTTCAGGTTATTTCCAGTTTTTCATGATCAAGGTAAGAACCTCTATAACAAGAATTTTTGGGTACTTAAGTTCAGTAGGTTAATGGTCCGCACACTGAAGACCACCGCTTTTCTTTGCCAAGATCCCTTTCAGGCAATAACTTGGACTTTAGGAGCTCTGATAACCTTTCTGGTTTCCACAGAACGATTTCCACAGATCACTGAAGACATCCCCTTCACTGACAGAACAGCAGGAGCCAGTTTAACTCCTTTGTAAAGATTCAGTTTTAATGCAAAAGAGATAATAACAAAGTGTGTCAGAAACAGATAGTTCCTACCCAAAGAGATCTCTAAATAGAAAGACTGGCTGATAAGAAGGGCATAAATTTTAAGAACTTTTTTCATCACTTTTTTAAAAAAGAGATAGAAATTGAAGATTAAAGTCAACTAGTGCTGTCCTACTCACCCCTAGAATCCTACAAAGAGGGCAAGAGCACAGCACAAAGCGCAACAGTGAATTAGTCAGACTAAAAATTAAAAATTACATCAACACCCCATTGCAGGTTTGTACATGAAATGCTCAAGGAGGGTACACCGAAGAGGCAAAGCAGGGAAACCTTTTCCTTCGGTACCTGTATTATTTGGAGTATGAACACTGCTTACCTTGGAGTATTCAATGTCTGGAAAGGCAGTAGCCATCAATCATCATTTCCCAACAGGCAAGACTGAAAATTTCTGGCAGCGTCACACCGTAACAAATGGCCTTCGCAGTCTACTTGCTTATACACGTAACTCATGAGTCTGTAGGCCTCCTGTATCCAGCTTTCTGTCCTAAATCGAATCACAGAATACTGAACTTTTAAACTGATCAATATAATCTTGGCCTAAACATCCAATAGTTTCACCCTCATCCTTCATCTTACCCCTCAAGGCAATTTGTCAGAGTTAGATACACAAACATGAATAAATTATAGATCCTTGTTTCTCACCTTCCACACAAGAGCCCTAATCACCGTTGTAGGGGAATGAGTGCAAAGACACAGTCCATTATTCCTGGCTGAGCCACTCCATGTATAATAAAAGGAAATCAAGATTAATTGAGCCAGAAGACTACAAAAGACTGACTCTAGACTGACTGTAAGCTACAGTTACAGTCTGTTGGGGGGAAGAATTCATTCTCTTAATCTTCTCTGCTAATTGTCTCATTTCAATACAGAAAAGTCCTCAAAGCAAGTACTTAGAGTATCATCTAGAGCATCACCTTGCGAGTGAGTGACCTCATCACTATACACATTAGCAAACAGCTGGAAGAGTCTGCAACTGCCATCAGCTTCAGCTTGTCTCCTGTTTTCTAGAAGAGTGCTCTGACCAGAGATGATGGCTACTTCTAAATGGTGCCAGAGCCTATTCTCTGGCCCTGACATCAGCTGTTACAGACCAGCCACATCCATAGCATTAAACCTCTTTTCCTCCTGAAGAGTTGTGTCCCAAACTACACAGAATCACAGAATCGTAGAGGTTGGAAGGGACCTCGAAAGATCATCTAGTCCAACCCCCCTGCCAAGGCAGGACCACCTAGAGCACATCACTCAGGAACGTGTCCAGTCGGGTTTTGAATGTCTCCAGAGAAGGAGACTCCACAACCTCTCTAGGCAGCCTGTGCCAGCGCTCTGTCACCCTCACAGTGAAAAAGTTTTTCCTCATGTTAACCCGGAACCTCCTATGCTCCAGCTTGAACCCGTTGCCCCTTGTCCTATCGCTTAATGACACTGAGAAAAGCCTGGCTCCATCTTCCTGACACCTTCAACATATTTATAAACGTTGATAAGATCACCCCTCAAACTACACATTGGGAACAGTCCTTGGCCTGTGCTGGGAAAGCACTTTTTGGCGCACTCAAGGAGTCAGATACCATACTAATAAATTAACATCCAGGCACTATTCGATTTGCGGGTACAGGCCCAAGTTATGAATCCCATTCACCGATTTCTCTGCCATTCAGATACACAGCAAACCAGAGCGGTTCAGCAGACACACGCTTCTGAGCTGCTGGAAGATTTAATTTCAGAAAGATGGTGACTACAAGTTAGGTATTTCTGCTGGTGAGCAACAATCCAATAAACATTGCACAGGTTCCTTACTGACTCATTTTTGGTATTCAATCCAAAATGATTAGGAGAAATACACCTGTTTTGGTTGCTATCATCAACATAATTATTTAGCTTCACCATGCAGCTCTTAATGCTTTTTCTTTTTTAGTTAGCTGTTCAGAGCCTACTGATATAAGCAAAAGATTAAAGCAAAACATTATATATAAACGTGCATGTTGGTAAACAAGTGAAGAAGGCAGGGCAGGCTCTGAAAATAGAATTCCCTATCCCCCATAAGGAATAGAATAGAATAGAATAGAATAGAATAGAATAGAATAGAATAGAATAGAATAGAATAGAATAGAATCATTAAGGTTGGAAGAGACCTCAAGGATCATCCAGTCCAACTGTGTCCCCCCCACCTATTACCCACTAAACCATGTCCTTCAGTACTGCGTCTAACCTTTCCTTAAACACCCCCAGGGACGGTGACTCCACCACCTCCCTGGGCAACCTGTTCCGATGCCCGACCACCCTTTCAGAGAAGAAATTTCTCCTCATCTCCAACCTGAACCTCCCCTGGCGCAACTTGCAGCCATTTCCCCTTGTCCTGTCACTAGTTATCTGTGAGAAGAGGCCGACCCCCAGCTCACCACAACTCCCTTTCAGGTAGCTGTAGAGGGCAATAAGGTCTCCCTTGAGCCTCCTCTTCTCCAGACTAAACAGTCCCAGTTCCTTCAGCCGCTCCTTATAAGACCTGTGCTCCAGACCCTTCACCAGTTTTGTTGCCCTTCTCTGAAAACACTTAAAACCCCTCACTCTTTGAAAGCTTGTCAGAGGGGATTCAGGAGCACTGTCTCAGGTGATGCTCTCTCAACCCACATATTATTCGCTATTTTGAATCACTCCTCGCAACTGGGTATCAAAATTAAAAGACAAATGTTGCACAACAGGTCTCAAAGAAGATATATTTGGTGGAATTCACCCTCAAACGAAGAATCTAACAGGAACATTTTCAACCACAATGATTTCTCCTCTCTGTACTCATCCACACTCCTTTACCTGCAAGGAAACAGCTGATGGAGGATCACAGGAACAAACCACTGCATCAATATCCCATAGAGACCACGAACCTTGCAGCAGTGCACAAACTGCTCTGATTGTATGTGCTAGCAGTCATGACCAATTCTTACCGACACCAGTGAGGGCACATGTGGGGTTTCTAAGGCAATGCTATTTAGCTTTGATTTTGAACCAAAAAGAACTAGGAAAACAACTACAGAAAGTCCAGTTTATCTTTAAAACTTCTACTGCAGAGAAGCCATTTTCAATTGCTTCAGGCTGTTTGCCCCCTAAGATTAGATATCATAAATTCACCCCACCAATGTTTTAGAATGAAGAAGGGCTTGATTTTGATAAAGATACAGTCAATTTTAAAAAAGGAAAGTCAAGGGACAGACAAAGTGATTGGAAGTTACCTCAGCCTTCACCAAAAAGACAGAAAAGCCTCTTCATAAAACAAAGCAGTTGACCTCCTTGTTTTCATAACTTGTTTGAGCACTCCTGAAGTATACCCTCTCTGCGAGGTGCCAGCTCATTGCAGTCACTTCCCCATCGATCTGTCTGCCGCATCTCTGGAAAGGTCAAGTAGGATGAGGGCCCTTTCCAGTGCTCTTTCAAAGCACTTCATTCCCTTCCAGAAAGGGCGAAAGCTCTCAGGTGACAGGCTAATTAATTCAGTCTTTTCAGCTGTGCAGAACTGTGACATTTATAATTTATTCTGAAAGGAAAATAAATATAATGTAATCCTCTTGAAGACATCACCACATCCCTTACCAAAATTTTGTATTGCACTGTTTTATTCAGACGACACTTCAAACGTCAGGGTCAGATTAACACTTTGTACGTATTTGTGTTCTGCGCGTGTCTCTTTCAAAGGTGGCTCCAGTGCTACCACGTACAAACAACATATGTATCTATGAAAAAAAGATATGCAGTATCTCACAGAAGTGGCTACAAACTCACAAGAAGAGCTACTGTAAATTATTATTGTAGGACTATTACTGTAGTATTTTCCATAAAATAAGGGGTTTGATTGCTACCCATGAGACTGCTGCATCAAAATCAGTACAGTTGCTTATTTCAGTCATCCATGGTAAAGGTTTAGTTTATTTTATATCAAAATAAGAATTTTGTGTGTTCAGAAAGAGAACTGAGATTTTCTTTCAGGAAATGCGAAGGTCATCCTTGCAAACAAGAGATGTATATAAGAGCATGAGTGCTGCAGAGCAAATAAGTTTAGGGAAACTTTCAGTGCAGTAAATATTTAGAATAATTTCTGCTAGAGGCCCAGAGTTTAGACTAAATGAAAACAAATGCAGACAATTTTTTGGTCTTGTTCAAAAATGCCTTTGTTTTCCTTAGATGTAGAAACACATGACAGGACTCACTATCTCCGTGGCAGGATGGGACCCTTGTAGTGGGTTGAAATGGATGTGATTGACTCAACTACGAAAGCAGATCTGTTCAGATGCAGCCTGTCCTTCAAAGGCATTTCTGTACATGGTCTGCCTTCTGTCAAAACCAGCAACCAGAGCAATTTTTCAGCTGAAGGTACCTTTCCCTTAGGCCAAGGGAGAACATAGCCATTTACCATGCAACTCCTTGCGGTAGAAGGCCATGACAGCTGTATGGATGCTGGTGCAGATATTTCTTGAGAATAAGCCTCCTTTATAATAAATACCTCTTACTTTTTTCAGTGGTGCAAGATGTCCTAGATCCTTTGGAGAAATAACAGCCCTTTAATATTAATGGCATTTAAGGATCAGAGTGATTTACTGTAGCTTTTCAAACTGCTCTGCTTATATTTCTAGAAAGACAATGTCCTTTCAGTCTTATGTTCCAAAGTCATCAACTCTTGTCCTCTGCTGTCCCCACAGCGGTATCAGATAATTTATTTTAACAGCACATCAAGCACCAGCCAAGGCCTAGATAATTTTTAAGCCCTATTACTCCTGCTGGAAAACTATTTCAGGACTTGAATGCTGTGGTGGTTTGTAACTGTCTGCAGTGTTTACTAACCTTATACCCAGCTGTGCTGGGGCTAACATCATATCCTGTACCTTGAGCAGGTTTTCTTCTGCCATGACGTTTACCACCTCAATGTTCTTAAAATTGTTAAACATTTTGGTTTTCAGACTAATCTTCCTAAACTAAGTGAAGTCCTTCCAAGAAAATAAGCTCTCCGTTCCCTCAATTCCTGATGAAAGTATTTGGGTTTGATATCGTCTTTCCTGGTAATGGCTACTTGGAGGTGTGTGTCAGTCATCTTACAACTGTATCTGGCTCTCTCATGGCTGTATTGGCACTGGTGGTCTGGACATGTGGCAATCACCTAATACACCCTTATTTGATCTGTTTATTCACTTCAGAACGCTTATTGTTCCCAGGTTCTTACATAGCAACACAACAATTTTTTTCACTACTGTAACTCTGTACTCATTTCTTTCTGGTCTATACACTAATATGCCTACAACAGACAG
The DNA here is from genome assembly GCA_013399095.1 of Psophia crepitans. Classification (NCBI taxonomy): domain Eukaryota; kingdom Metazoa; phylum Chordata; class Aves; order Gruiformes; family Psophiidae; genus Psophia; species Psophia crepitans. The sequence continues at coordinate 50,253 of VWZZ01002571.1, read as the reverse complement.
TACTTCCCAAATTTTCTCGGCATTTTCCAATTGAAATAAGTGAAAATATTTTAAGAGTTCCAAAATTCCATGCTTGCAAAAATACACTGATAGCATCCTTTCATCCATAAATTTTGCTTTGGAAAAGAATCTTTCAAAGAACTGTAGAATAATTTAATTTGAAAGGGATCTCTGGACATCATTTGATCCTACCTCTCACTCAAAGCAGAGTCAACCTGGACATTAGATCGGATGGCTCAGGCTTATCCCCAGCAGAGCCCTGGGGATAGAATTTTCACATTGTCTCTGGATAACTTCATCCAGTTCTTGACCCTGCTCACTGTGAAAAAATCTCTTCCTAACATCTGATTAGAATTTCCCTTGTTGCAGTGTTTGTCCTTTGCCTTTCGTCCCATCACCATGTGCCTCTCTGAATGGCCTAGCTCCACCTTCACCTTCCACCAGTTTCACATTTTTCGACTAATTTGTGTCTTCTCATGTAATGATATACTCCCTATAATTGTATGAAGTGCTGTACTGAAACTATGGAGGACTAATAAGAAAACCATGTCAGCTGATACAATCTACTGTTAGTAAACATATACCTCACAGTTCACCTCATTTTCCGTTTATGTGCAAGTTCCCACATATTGGTAATAAAGGCTTCTATGTTTTGACAGTCAAACATATCTGTAGCAATCTGGATCACATTTTCTTTGTTTAGTAGCATGTGTGCTATTTTCCCATGATTTTAGGGTCACAGGTAAGCTTTTTAAATCAGGTAAACTTCCATTTCCAAACATTCTCTTAGAAAATTTTGATTTTAGCCTCATTTAACTGTGCTCTAACTGTATTACTATATGTAACTGCATCACTTCACTAAAAACTAAGGAAAACTGTTCCCTTTATTCTGGTGCCAAACTAACACCACCTCTGACTGCTAGCCCATTTCTACTGCACAGTACCACTATATCATCCCTCATTCTCCTTATTTACTGTTCCTTCAAAGAAGTCAGCTACAGCAACTTTTGGGCAACTGTCAGTCTACTTAATAAACTATAAACAACTACAATAATGGTTGTTTATAGTTTAGGTATAACACCTTTTATCCAGTTCAGCTCTGCCCCTTCTTTTACCCAGCACATCCTGCAACTATTGTCAAAGACAAAATCCCTCCAAATACCCTCAGCTGCAAAGCCTCTACCTTCACATCAATAGACAGCTCTCAAATAGCATGTGAATTACCGAACCAAGCAAAACTCACATAGATAAATTAGCGTACCCTCTAGAAAACATAATTACCTCTTCAGCAAGAACAAGTTTCATCTAAGCATCCTTATTTACTGCTTTCTATTCCTCAGTCACCTCAGTAAACGCCAGCTGTTCGGTTTTCTAAAGCTTTTCCCTCAGCTGGCTCTGTCCCATTTACCCACAGCAGCTAGCTCTGAGCCATCATCAGAAGTAGGGAGTCTCATCATGTCAGCTGCAAGGTTATTGCTTTATTCATAACTCATAGCTCCCAAAAGGGAACTAAACTGTAGTCAAACCCACCACCATACAACAAATGAGCAAGTTCTCTTCACCCAGAGAAACTAGGATGCCTCTTTCCTTACCAAGGACAACCCTCAGACAGACTCCTGGGCTCACCATGGCTTGTTCACTGCACTCACCCACCCTGGGAAGCAGAAGGGGGCAATAACCAGCCAAACAAGCCCCACCCACTTGAAGACCCATGAAGTCAGCAGGGCAGCTGGGAGGCAGCTGCAGCATTGCTGAAGCCTTGGCCAACCAAGGAAGTGACGGAAAGCTGCCAATGAGACAGGGCTGGAGGTGGCTATAACAGTGCAAGACATGGCCACGTGTGATGGACAATGTGGCTGTGCATGATGGGACACTGCAGGAGGCTATGGTGGAGATGTGAGAGCTACAGGTGGACTTCACAGAGAACTGAGGAACTGGAGAGGAGTATGATCTTGCAAAGTCAGCACCATGTAGGTTGTTATTGTAATCAATATTTCCATGAAAGGCCAAGATCACCTAGGTAATGGTATCAGAAATAGCAAATTTGGGTACAGATATAGCAAAACAAGGACCGATGTGGGAAAAGTCATTAGGGACAAGTTGCATTTTCAGGAGGGCACTGGGGCAGAGAAGGGAGGGTAAAAGGACAGCAAAGCAGGGGACCAGGGAAAAGGATAATGTGATCATATGCCTGGTGCTGTCAGGGGGTACCTGTCAGGCAGCCCTGCACTTGGTCACTACAGCTGGAGCAGGACAATAAACAATTGATCAATGCCATGGCTCAGCCCCAGCCGGCAGCTGAGCCCCACACAGCCACTCGGTCACTCCCCCGTTGGCAGGACAGAGGGGAGAATGGGAGCAAAAAAGGGGCAGCCTCCTCCAAAGCAGCAGTGGTTATAATGGGATCCAAACAGACGCGATGACAAACAGAGCACTTTACCGACGGACCAGCTGCTCAGCCCCTAGCCAGCCTGACCGCAGCAGCACCGGCCGTCCCTCCCGGCCAACCCCCATTTATGGGGGCATGATGGCACGTGGTATGGCATAGCCCCGGCCAGCTCGGCTCACCTGGCCTGGCTCCTGAAAATTAAGCCCATCCTGGCCAAAGCCAGGACAGTCAATCAAAAATTAGAGAACATGGCCAAAGCCTGAACCTTGGATCTAAGTGAAGGTGAATTTCTAAAACACATATGCTAGAGTTACGGCAGGCGAACCATATCGAACATATGAACATCGAACCAGATTACGAATTAAATCTTTGTAATCTCTCAGAACGTTCATAGCTCAAATTTTGTAGTACAGGATCAGCCAAAACATCAGCTCCAGTCACTCAAAAGTGTAATACAGAACATAAGGTATTTCCTCATCTTTTTCTCATATTGATAGGTTGTTTCAGGGCACCCTGAAGCGTACCAGTAGTTCAGGAAACAAGCAAGCTAAAGTTTATTTCAGTCTTTGTTTTGGTTATACTCTTTACTAATACAATCTGGGGGAAATGGTTTGCACTATCCTTTTTCAAGATGTCATCTGAATGTATTACAACAAAAACTGAATTTACTAGCATAGTTTTACAGAAGATCATTTTATAGCTACATTTTTTTATGAATTCTGAATGGGCTTATCATTAGCCAAATCACATAATACAGAAGAGCTTTTAAAGGAATCAAAAGTCTCAGAACACGTTAGTCAACTAAACCTTGTAATACACTTTTTGTGCAAGTATTACTGACTTTATTGTGGGGACACGGACACACACACGGACACACACACACACACGCCATCTAAAGTTGAACACGAAAAGTAAAGTGACTTGCTCAAGGTCCCACAGTAGATAACAGCATAGCCAAAACTGGAGTTCTTTGATTCCCTGATGCTGAACAAGAAACCTGACCACTTTTGCATATCTGGAGACTGTGAAGACTTCCCATGAACAGGAAGGGGAGAAAACACAGACACAACGACTGATGTCCGTTCCCCTAGCGAACAGAAACACTCCCAGATTCCCTGAAACGCCTTATGACAAACTCTTGACCATATAGATAATTCGTTGAAACGTGATTGACAGTGGCTACAATTTCTGACCTTGATCTTCGCACAGAAGCAGTTTTTTATTATGTGAACTTTAGGATTGCTGTGTTAAGCACTCTTTGGAAAAAGACAAGCTGGCAAAATTTAACCACTCATGTTTCATCTATGCACCATCTGCATAAGTAACAATCTCCATTTGTCAGAAGAAATTAAGACATTGCTTTTGTGTGACTGCAAAAACAAGCTGGCAGTTCACTCAATGATTAAACTACAGTAATTTGATGCACTTCATGATGATCACTCTTATATTGTAATTTTATTATATTTGTTGATACTTTAAATACTCTAAATTGGGCAAAAGAGCATAAACTATAATATGCAGAAAACAAACTATTATTTGAATCATCATGCATGTTTCTCAGTTGGAGTGAAGTGTTTATGAAACTCTTAAAATCTAGGGCTAGATCCTGTTTCTACAAATCAGTGCTGCTCCATTGGCTTCAATGAAGAAACAGTGATGTATGGTCCTTGAGGATGAGACTTAAAATACTCATTTTGCTATGGTTTGCAGAGATGAGAAAAATCAAAAGAGATTGTCATATTAGATCCTTACAAGTGCCTAGATTTTTAGCTTGTAAATGTGTTGTAGTAGAGGAGTTAGAACCAATACCTCTGAAATGGGATGCAGTTCCTTTACTAGAGTGCAGGAAGGACTTTTAAATATAGAAACAAATACTTTGCTTTCTTATGCAGATAGTCAAAAGTAATTTCTTTCCATAACACCTCAGTAATGTTGCTTGACTAGATTAATTTGAAGAAAAAAATATAACAAAACTATCCATCTGTACTTAGAAAAAGTCCATGCCACAGTATAACTCTGTACTCACTTCCCTTGTGCCATTCTCATTCTTTTGTGTTATTATTCACTTATTGTTGTATTTATTTGCAGAATGTGTGAAGAACCACGTGAATTTCTCTCCTACTATTTTATATGCATTATCTACAAAATGGTAAAATATACAGAAATAGTAACTGTATGGTTTTTTTTAATTATCCCAAGCGTCCTTTGACCTATCTAAATTTTTTCCTGGATATTTTGGTGCCTAAAATGATTGCAGTACTGTAAAGATAAATCTTATTAAAATTACTTTTCTTATTCAGTTCTACACCAGGCTGATACACACAGGCTTTAATGCCTTTCTGTTCTGTAGTAGGATTCACCATATATCTCAGTGAGAAAACCCACTACAGTAGTATGGGGAGACCTGTCTTACACCACCAGCTGTCATCCTGCTTTCTTCTGGAGATGAAACAAGGAGATAGATCAGTTCAGAAAAAGCAGATGTTTGACGCTCACTCCCAAAACACTCAGGTTCTGTGTTAAGGCTGGAAAGTTTCTGAAAAGTTCCTGCTCAAAGTTTAAATGGGGAAGAAACAGACTAGAAAGTGAGAAAACTGACCAAAAAGACTTGAAGAGATGACTGCAAGGGTTTGCTATCTATCTGGATTGTCAATGAACTTTACAGCCATAAGCTGTTAAATAATTTTATATAAATACTTCTTCTCCCTTCTGCTAGAGCAGGATCTTGGTAACCAGGCCAAAATGACCGTCAACAATGCATATCTTGCTGCTTGTCTGAGGTCTGAAGGTCTTTGAAGATACTGGGAAGAGGGATCACTCATGTAAACTGGAATTAATATTAGATTTCAACTGCAGATGGCAGCAAACCCCCAAATATATTTGCAGTCTCACACAGGTAATCTGATCCATACACAAAGAAGAAAAAACATGCTTTAGCATATTAGAAATAAACCCCCATGTATTAAAAAAAGACAAGACAAGTTGCTAAATTAGAAGGTGACATAGCTCACAGAAACATGCAGGATTTTTCAGAAACATCCAAATGCCAGTGGATGATGAGAGGTGACAGCTCCCCCAGTGAAGGTGCCAATCACTTGCATAAAGAGTCCCAGATAAAATGACAGTGAGCATGGGCTGTAGATTCTCCCTGCCTTCTGTCAGGCCCTCTAGCAGTCCCTGCAGCTCTGCAGATAGCAGCAGGAGGAAGGAAGTCTAGTAAAACAGGACACATACATGTCCTTGCCTCACAATTTAATTCAAAATAATCAGGGGACATTTACTGAGGACACTGTTATTGAGACAGCTAACAGTCAAAATGGAGCCAGCAAAATTTCCAGCCAGGAGGCTGGCCTCAACACCTACACACTGCGAGTAGACCAAGGGGAGGGGAGGAAATTAACAGAGCAAAAACTTCGAAAGGTAATTCACGTCCTGCCTTCACCGAGGAAACAGATGGTGTGACAGCGTGCATGCACCCAAGCAAGTGATGGGGGTGCTACCCTCAGCCCTCCACTGGCGGCTGCTGGGGGAAGGATGATCTGAATGCATCTGAACCCAGCAGCTTAGTGGGTACGTTAGCAAAAAGGTGATCTTGAAGAACAAGCAAAAAAGAGACACCCTGGACCAAGACAGCATCAATGATGCTTTCTAGTCTGTATTTACAGGAAGCCTGAAATTGCTTAATGGCCTTGACAAGCTTGTCCCATCGGTTAAACATCTGGCTCTTTGTTTCTGTACTTTCCTGAGACCACTTACAGTATCACAGAATCACAGAATCACAAGGGTTGGAAGGGACCTCGAAAGATCATCTAGTCCAACCCCCCCTGCCAAGGCAGGGCCACCTAGAGCACATCACTCAGGAACACATCCAGTCGGGTTTTGAATGTCTCCAGAGAAGGAGACTCCACAACCTCTCTGGGCAGCCTGTGCCAGTGCTCTGTCACCCTCATGGTGAAAAAGTTTTTCCTTACATTAACCCGGAACCTCCTATGCTCCAGCTTGCACCCGTTGCCCCTTGTCCTATCGCTTAGTGAGGCCGAGAAGAGCCTGGCTCCATCTTCCCGACACTCACCCTTAACATATTTATAAACATTGATGAGGTCACCCCTCAGCCTCCTCTTCTCCAAGCTAAAGAGACCCAACTCCCTCAGCCTTTCCTCATAAGGGAGATGTTCCACGCCCTTGATCATCTTAGTGGCTCTGCACTGGACAAAGATATGACAGTAGTAAAGATATGACAGTCAGTTCATCACTGAAACAAGGGGCAGTGAGACAATGTAGCTGTAGGTAATGATCAGATCAGGTCTCATATTTTAACCCACACAAGAGGAATTTAGGGCTCATTTTTTACTATCCTCTCACCAAGGGGGAGTCCCGGGCCCATGCACCACTGAAAGGCAGGACAACTTCATCCAGGCTGTTGACTAAACTTTTTTCATATTCAGACAGTCCTCTACAGATTAAAGAGGTAATCCACTCTCTCCTACACTGTTAGGTAAGTACATCCTGCTATGTATAAGACAACAACCTGTGGAAAAAAACATTGAAGTCAGTGCCAAAATTGCTACTGAAGTTAGTGAAAAGAGGCTTGTATACTAAATCTGCAACCCAGCGACCTTCTGATGGTTGGTGTAACACCCTACTTATTTTTTTTTCTTCCTCAAATGAAAGGAAAGCATACTGGTAGAAACTCAGCAGGACTTTGGAGCTGCTGCTTCCCAAATAAGCTTTCTGCTTTTAATCCTCTTTTTGTTGGTATCTTGCCTCAGTGTGACTGGTGAGGATTGAGGCCAGCAGCAGCTGAGACATAAGAGCTCTGTCTCACCATGACTGACCCAGGGCTCTTCCCACAGCAAACCCAACATTTCAGCGCTGCTTCTGGAAGAGGAGGAGGGTGAAAGACAGAGCAGCCATGTCTTTTGGAAATGGTTATCGGGGCTTAGCTTCTTTTCTCTAGGAGTGATGGGAAGAAGAATTCAAAAAGGTTTCCTCTGGAAATGTCAGGGCCCTGAGGGCACCCACAGGCCTTAACGGCCCTGACCAGCCTCATCTGGAGCCTCCACCACCCTGGCCCACGGTCCCAGGAGCCCCATTTCAACTCGGTGTGGGGCTGTCAGTCCCTGCCTGGGCTGTGCTGGAGCTGTGCCAATCTCCCACCTCTGCCTCTGGCCTTGCCTCCTGGATGCACATGGACCTATGCTGTGGGCAGCCTGATTCCTGGCTGGCCCCGGTGCTCCAATGTTGCAGCTTGTTTCCAGGCCTGCCTCTGGTCCTGCCTCTTGCGTGAACTTTGGATCCTTGCTGTAGCCCTGTCCCTGGTTCTGCCTCCAGCTCCCCTTGCTTCAGCTCCTGGCTGGACCCCTGGATGGTCCCTGGCCCTTGTTCTTTGCTTTCCATATCAGGGGCTGTCCATGAACCCTGTTACGAACCCCGGCTCTGCCCACCGTAGTCAGAAGCACCCACTAGTGAGGGCATGGTCTCCTCTGGGGTCACCCTCGGGTCCCAGCTCATCCTCCCATAGGGAGCAACCAGCTCTCATTGAGCCCTGACAAAAAAAAAAAAAAAGGCAGGAAAACTATTTATATTTGATCATGAAGAGCTAGAAATGTTGCTTATGAGTGCTACAAGGAAAGGCAAGGAGAGCTTAGTATTAGAGTAGCAAGACTGTTGTAGGAAAGACTTGCAGTGAGTGGGTAATGAGAAGCAAGCAGCTCTGAAGTCTCACTGGCATCTTGGCAGGCCATCTAGTCTTCAGTCATCACTGTTTGATATGGCACATTCCAGGCACAACCCAAGCTGCATCCTGAATATCATCTTTGAGGCTCATTTGGGAAAAAACAGTTTCCATCTGCATGTGCAGAGTTCAAGAAACTGGTAGAATTCCAGAGAAGCAAAAAGCAACTGTTTGTACTCACTGGATGGTACTGTGAGACTACAGCTTCTTGAGGATCACTAACACCACTGTCTCTATGCCGAACTTGCATTATCTTGTTTTATGGCCTTTATCGTTCTGCAAGTTCCAGCCTTGAGCTTATTCAGTAAATACCAAGGCTCTTTTGGGAAGGAAAAGCATGTATTGTAACTTATGTCAAATCTTGACACTGAGTCCTGGCACTCTATCATGGCAACACATTTTTTCATTTCTTTCCTTCTCTTCCCCGTATGTGTTTTAGCAGCCATGACCTTTTCCATGTCTCTAAATACCGCGTTCAAACTGCTACCGGCCAGTGCATGAAACAATGTGGCTTTTTGGGTACAGGACTCTTCCAGTGGTGATTCATTAAGCTGACGTGCTTTGCATTTTGAAAAATAACTCTACAATGTATTCTGCTTAGAATGCCTTTCCCTAAACTGATTAGGTGAGCCATTAATAACACAAAGAAGGATGCAACCCACATGCACATCACAACATTTCCTGGGAAAACTAAACAAAACCAGAATAAAATCTGTATTAGAACTAAGCAGAGCTGATGCAAGGTTTTTAGCTGCCCTAGGCAGATAAAAACTGCTGTCCTCTTTCCTTATCAGTACTCGCTCTCTTTCAAAATTTTCCACCCTGCTCTGTGCAGCTGTTACCTCTTTGGGCTCTGACAGATGTCCTCTGGCAAATCTTGCAGGAAGATCTAAATTCTCAGATATCTGCACTGTCCCTGTACCAGGGCATGCTGCTCCAGCAGCAGCAGTGGGAGAAGGGAATGTGTGTCTAGGTTTCTACTGCCCTGACCCATAGTCTAAGCTATTAGCACGAATTCAGGCAGTGGGCACCCTAACTAAATGGAATTATCAAAAAAGGGAAAAATTATGCCTCAATAATAATAATAATATACCTGAAACAGTGTTAAAAACTACAGTCTTGGTCTAATTGTGTTAGTCCTTGTCCCTTTAGTCTTCAGTCCCCAGTCACCTCATTGACCGATACATCCCTGACATGACAGCTGAGGAATGCCAGCCTTAGAACTGATGAAAGAAAAGGTTTCGTGACACACACAGGACACACACAGATGTCAGATCTGTGTTGCATTTGGCACAGGTAACAGGTTCTGGATATACAAAACAGGTTCCCACGTGCAGATCTGCAGATTCAAAATGCAATGACGTTTTTTCTGAGTTGCCATGCACCTGGGAACGGGCAGCCCTGTACGTACAGACTGGGCAATGAGATGCTGGAGACCAGCCATGCTGAAAGGGACTTGGGGGTCTTGGTCAACAGCAAACAGGAGCTAACAAGATGTTTTACAAAAAGGTCAATTCTGATACTCCCATGTTTATAATTTCAGTATTGTTTTGCATTCTAAATACAGTCTGTGAGACTGGGTAGCTCAAAAGACAATTGCAGGTTTTATTTTACAGTATCTCCTGTGAAAATGTCCATATTTTTTATTAATTTATTATCCTTACCACATCTTGTATTTTTTTCAGAATAACTCTGTGGAAATTATTTTAAGTATGAATTTATAAATAAAACAGCCTTAGGGAAAGCTGTGTCTTAGTATGTGTGAGGCAGTAAATACAAAGAAATATTTTCTCTTAAAATTCAGTATTATCTGATATGCTTTTCAAGCAAAATACACAACTCTTAGAGACACAATCAGATTCATTTTTAAGCATTATTTCATAACAGAAATACACATAAAGAGGCAGAATTTTCCCTTTCCTTTTCTTTCTGTTTTGTGCTTATTTACAGTTAATTCATTGTAATGCAATTTATTTATGTATGTTTAGCATAAGTATGTTTATGCATATCTGCTGGCACTTTTAAAAAGGAGGCCTTACGGTACCAGGAAGCCACACTGCTCACAAGACAGCTTTACAGAAAAATCTGACTTACTTAAAGCTGTCGGCATTTGTATGTTCAAGACTATATCTAGTTTTTGCCTATAGATAGTGAGTCAGAAATACAGGCAGGCCTGCAGTCTGTCAGAAGGTACACAGGTCACAGAACACTTTCCCTCCCAGGACAACAAAACATCTCCTTTTCCCATCATGTTGCTCAGCAGCCAACAGCACTAATGCCTCTCAGACTGGGCTGATAGAGCTCGGAAAGGCAGGAACACGCTGGGAGGTTTCAGTGTGAACATCAACTCATGCACAGAATTCAGTCCTCCTCTTCTATGCATTTCAGTAGGCAACTGAGGAACATGCTTCTCCTGGATTATCTTTCAAGCTCAGTGGACACGTATCAGAGGCCCACAAGCACAGCCTCTGGGAAGAGAAAGCACCCAGCAGGAGGAATAGAGCAATTCACACATTGCAGAGCTCCTGTCTCCAGCTGCTTTCACTTCTGTACTCTTTGATCCAACAGAAATGATCTTTAGGTGAATAAACCACGTCACTCTGAAATGCAATTCCTTGGCAGCTTAAACCAAACTAAATTGGGTCTTATGTGACCAGAAGGGGAGCTGGTTCAGGAGCTGGATCATTGGAAAATTAATCTTACTTAATAAAAAGTAGTAGTTAGGTTTTGGCTGATCCGTGCTTCCTATGCAATTTCCACAGATGTGAATGGCTACAGGAAGAAGGTGCAGGAACATCCAGCCAGGAAAGAGAAGACAGAGCTGTTGATTCTATTGAGGGTTGTGAGGCCTTGCAGAGAGATCTGGACAAATTAGAAAACTGGGCAATCACCAACCACATGAAGTTTAACAAGAGCAAGTGCTGGATTCTGCACCTGGGAAGGGACAGCCCTGGCTGTACATACAGACTGGACGACGAGATGCTGGAGAGCAGCCATGCTGAGAGGGATTTGGGGGTCTTGGTCAACAGCAAGTTGAACATGAGCCAACAGTGTGCCCCGGCTGCCAGTATGGCCAACCATGTCCTGGGTGCATCAGGCATGGCATTGCCAGCCGCTCTAGGGATGTGATTGTCCCACTCTACACTGCACTGGTGTGGCTTCACCTTGAGTACTGTGTGCAGTGTTGGGCGCCACAGTACAAAAAGGACATAAAGCTATTGGAGCATGTCCAAAGGAGGCAACCAAGATGATGAAGGGTCTAGAGGGGAAGATACATGAGGAGAGGCTGAAGTCCCTTGGCTTGTTCAGCGTGGAGAAGGGTAGACCAAGGGGAGACCTCACGTGAGGTGATAACAAAACTGTATCTAGAAGTAGTTCCTTACTGTCATGTGCAAGGAATCTCTTTTGAAGATTTTTTAACATCCATTTCCTAAAATTTAAGAGTAACAAAAAATCCATTTGGGCTTCTACATTAGAATGCAGTTTTAAAAGGTATGACCATACGACATTTATGAAATAATGCAACTATGTATTTGCTATAACTGTAAACATTCTTGAGGCATTTTATACTGATTACTTAATCCTGAATACTTACACTAATTTCATTGTGTTAATGGTCCAGTACATTTCTTGTTACTTAGCTGTATTACTCTCAATTTCATTCCTCAAGAATGTATTTAAATAACATTAACACAGTCTGTGTACCATGTATTTATCTTGTGTTAGCTATACAAGCCTCCTTAGGTAAAAAAGCAGGAGGTTAGGCAGTGAACTGTGAAACTAAGTTGCACAAACAGATGACCTATATTTGCAGATTTTCATTGCTCTTCTTTCTCTACAGACAATTTTAACTCATTTTGTAATTTCCATTCTTGTGACTTCCACAAGCACTGTGTAGGAAAAAGTCCCCCCACAGTATTACAAGACATTATACTTCCTATCTCAGATGTGAGAAATGATGTATATGATTTTACTTAATGGAATGTGCACAAATCAAAGGGTGCATGGTTATACATACTGACAAGAGGATGTGCTTTTCTTGATATCGTCGTATGCAAACATACATCTTCCTTTGTATACTGATGCAAAGGATTTTCCAATGAAACTTTTTTCCCTGTTGCCAAAGGCAACTCTGAGGAGGAGCTTCTACACATGAACTCGGTGTGGCTACCTGCTGCCTGCAGGAACTGAAGTCCCCTCAACACAGATGACAAGTGAGCACAGCGTCAGGCACACCTGATGTGTCTGCCCAGGAGCAGTCCCCAAGCCAGCCACAAGCTGGTGGTCAGGCAGTTGTGTGGTGAAGTGGGAGGCACAGCACATTTTATCTTCAACCATCGCAGAGACCACTCTTTCTGCAGAATATAGAACACAGAAGAAATTCACGTTGATATACGTAGATATACAAATATAAAATTCCAGAATTATAGAACTTCACCGTGAAGTTCTGTATCTCAGCTCCTCAGATTTTTAATATGCTAAGTCACTAGGTATTTTCCAAAGTTATCAGAAAATTATTCCCAGCCTCCTAACTCCTGTGATTCACAGCCGTATGTTTGTCCAGTCTTCCTCTAAGCACCTGAACTCCAAATGCATGACCAGCAAATCCTCTTTTTTAAACTGTGCTTTATTAGTTTGAATGAACAATTAAAGTGCATAAGTAACGCGTAATTTTTGAAGTCTTGTAGTATTACCAAATAGAAATGAGTGTTCCCTTTAATAAGAAAATACATTCACTAAGAATATTCGTGCCACATTTTACTTCGCAATTTGAGCAGCATAACTGCTTAACTTAATACAGTCTGACATGCTTTTAAACTTTTAGTTTTAAAAAGTTGCAAGTTAGTTACAGCCAAAATCATTATACTTATGATAGTATATCTATGTCCACTTGATGGCATTTCAGCCATTCATAAACTCAGAAAATTACTGACACGTTACTGACTAGTGCAACTGAAGCTTTCTGTGTGTTTATTTATCGTTCAGGCAAAATGTATACACAGATAAACATAAGCCATTGCCTCTTTTTTCCAGTCGTCAGAAATCAAGTTGAAACCCTTATCCATTATTGTCTTCTCTCTATATACCAGATGTGCAATTATCAGAGGACACAAATTATGTGCGTCAGTGGGAAAGGACGTTATTTTCTATCAGAATAGCTGTAAGTGGGTGGATGGCTTTAGCCATGACTGAACAAACTAATTTGTAGTATGGTACAGCAATGAGCAATCAAAGAACAAATTTGGGAAGCCTCCAATTGTTTGTGCTGAAACTGTGTGGGCTGCCTCAGCCCAGGGAGAGCTGCAGTCTGGAATATTCATAAATTATTTTTTTTCCCTCTGTTTGGCCACTTCTTTCAGATTTCAGATAGACCTGGTGGTTACCAGGCCTGACATAAAATTATTTCAGAAATGGCATGTGCTGGAAAGGATTGGTGATAACCACAGCGTGAATAAGCAAGCCACGACCAGGCAGGGGCTTCATTTCTGCCCTTCCAGCCACGACGTCTGAAAAGCGTCATTCATACCGTAACAGGCATGCGCAGGGTGCTCGCGCTTTGTTCTGGTGCTTAGGTATAGCACCTGAAGCCCAGTCATGAAAAATCAGGAAAAAAAATCCCCCGAAACCCAATTACTGGGAAGCACGGCTGTACCGAAGTACTCGGAGAACCTGTGAACGCTGTGGCGGCCCCAGGGGCCGTGGGTGTACAGGAACCAGAAGCCCGCAGAGTTGCGTGCTTTTCCTTACAGACCAGGCGAAGAACCCGCCATCCTCAGAGCCATTCAGAAAGGATGACGGGAAGCGCTCAAACCGCTTAAGGAACAGGCCAAGCTTCAGCAGCACTGGGCAAAGCAGGCGCCCTCCCGGTGACACCGAGGGCCGGCCCGGGCCTCACACCGCCACCCACAGCCGCCCAACGGCCTCACGCTGACGCCCTCCACGCCAAGCCGGGACTCAACCTGTGTGTGCGTCCAGGCACCGGCGCACACTTGGGGTGGCACGGGAGGGGCACAAGGGGAGCCTGGCAATGGGGGGGGGCG
>VWZZ01002571.1:19638-36023 GCA_013399095.1 Psophia crepitans | reverse complement strand
GGGGTGACTGCGTTCGTGGCTCGCTGTTGTGCTGGGAGAGCCCGGAGCTCAGCAGCGGGCCGAGCAGGAGCATGGCGCCCACCTGGGGCAGCAGGCCTCTGCTCCCCTCGCGTCGGGGACGCGTCCCTGGCTCCGGACAGACGGACACTCCTGTTGGAACCTTTTCTGGGAGAGGGCTGCATTAGAAAAGGACACAGAGGGAGCAACCACCACTGAGAACTTGAACGCTGACAAGAAAAGGCTTCTTTAAAATGGTGTTGGAGTTGTGTTTTGTGCAATGAAACATTAACGTTGAGTGGGATTATGTGATACTGTGCTTCCCCTGTGTCATCAAACCTCACAACGTTCAGCGCGGCATCTCCGGAGAGGTCCTTTGGAAGGCAGTTTTTCTTTTTACTGCAGGTGACGTGAAATGACCTGTCCCTAGCGTGCGGGCTGGCCATGTTTGTGAGCAATGGAACTTGTGTACAGGAGCTTCTCCATCATCTCGGGTCAGCCTATAAGGAGTATATGCAGGGCAGAGCACTACGGTTTTGCTGAGGTGCTAGGAAATTTCTCTTAAAATTTTCAAGTCTGGTTGAGAACTTTGATATTCACAAGCATCTTATGAATATAAGCACTTTGAAAACAACAACTGAAATCCTAGTGCGTGGCTCCATCAAGGAAGTCAGTGTCAGGAACAGAGAAAGGTTACTTTTGCTTATACTGGTCACTGCCATAGGTACGTGTTTCAGATTAGGCTGTTTCCTAAATTGCTGGCTGCAGGTACAATGCAACACTGCAGTCCTGTGGGGACATAATAAAATTGTTTTCTAGACGAAGTCAGTTTTGTAACCCAGGATGCCACCATTTCTTCTGCAGAGAGTGTAGTGAGTGTCACGCACAAACAGCTCATTCTGGCTAAAAATTTCCTCCTTTTCTTCCTTTTGTCCTCTTGATGGCAGTCATAGAGCTGTTCCTTGTTAAGGTAGATGGACCCACGGGTTACCTCCGTATCTCTCTACTTGTTCACATAAGAATGACACAAAAGTAAACACTGAACAGAACTAGAGCAAAGATTGATCTTTCTGGGACTCTCCCCGGTAGCCTTTACCGTGAAATGCCAACTGTATTCTGCTCCTGTCTCCAAACCCTTAGCGGGCTACATATTAACATATAACCAGTCTAAAACGGGCATAAAATTTCCTAAAATAATTCCTTCTATTGTCAGTGAAGGAAAGAAATAATTCATTCACCATGGCCCAACAATGTTCACTGAGACAGAGCAAAGACAGCCCCAGGTTACTGAAGTGACCTAGTTTCATCCTATATATTCACCACAGAGTAGCATTAAAAATTCTCTGACGAGTCAAAGAAAGACTGCAATTTGAAAGGGGTAAATAGGAAGTTTTACCACAGGAAGAGGCAGCCAAATAACATGGCTACTTTTAAAAAATACTGTAATATTACCTTGAAAAACTTGAGTAGTTTTTATCACTGCAAGTGTTTGCAGGGGACAGCTCATTGGTAAACATCAGTTCCCTCACATCCCTAACTCAATGAATCCTTGCTTGTATGGGAATTAGGAACGCGAAGCTGACATGGTGCCTCAGCCACCTTATCAGAGAGAACCCAGGTACCTTGTGCCAATATTTCTAGTGTGAATTTCCTCTGCCAAAACCTTACAAAAAGAATGGAGAAAGCTTATGTCAAGCTCTAACCATTTTTGTAGTGTATCAATACAGTATTTAATGTGTTAGAATTTCTGACACCATTTGGGGCAACCTGAAAAATATTTTTTGCTCAGATTCTGTCTGTAATGGTACCATCACTGTTCTCCCAGCCTTGTGAGCAGATGAGACATGTTCTGGTACAACCCTGAGCATAGCTGACTTGCTTCATGGCTGTACACAGGTGAGGTTGTCAAGAGGAGCCCTCTTTTAGTTCTGTCCTGCACTTTGCTGCTGCCAGGAGAGCTCAGAGCAGGTGACTTTCCCTGTACCTCTGTTGTGAAGGATTGTTTAAGACAGTATTTTCATTATGAGAACAGTTGTATGTTGGAAACCTTAATTTAAAGGCCTGGTTTAATCTTGTAGATTCTGGGCCATCCAGCAAACATTATAAAAGGCTTTGAAGCAAGATCTCTACAGAAGGAGGTATCTTTCATCTTATATGATGATTTAATATGAAAGCATTTCTGCTGTCCTGGTCAGCTTCACTTTGGTATCATCCTGCACATCTGGAAGGGAAGCACTTCTTTTTGTAATATAAAATTCTTCTGTGTTATATATACAGAAAGAAATCTGTCTGAGAAAGAATTCATCCCACCATCTTTCCACCTCCCACACAGATGGGCTGAAAGGAAAAACGCTTTCCATAAAACTTGATTTAATTGAAAGAAATCCATCTTTTCCTCTTTGCTCTCCTCCTTATTGTTCCTCTAACCCTGGCAATAGAGTTACCTTAGTTTTTAAATTAAGAGAAGCAAAGGCACAGAAAAGTATAGATACCCTTAAATAGCTGTGTTTTGTTAAATTATTAAGAATATCATCTGTTGTTTCAGATATTGTCCTTTGCTAGGAAAAGGGAATGTTTATCACTAAGGAGGATGAGTTAGGTAGTACAAGATGTGTTAAAGGCTGCAGGATAAATACCACCTATACTGCTGGTTCACCTAGTAGCTACTTGCCGGAAGTGGGGTTCAGCTGGCCCTAACAAAAGCAACGAAGCAGAGGGAGGTAGGTACATGTCAGATAACCCTCTAATAAAACCAAAACAAAACTCATAAATAATGCAAGCTAGTGCTTGTTGCTAATGCTTTCTTTTGAAGGTAGTCAGAATGGATTTGCAAATGCATTGTTGGAGTATGTTCAGCCTGGAGAAGAGAAGGCTTAGGGGGATCTAACAGCAACATGCCAATACCTATGAGGGGGTCATCACGAAGACAGAGCCTTGTAGTAGTGCATGGCAGAAGAATTTATGACAGTGGTCTAAATTGAAACAAGACAGGTTCAAACTGGGTATAAGGAAAATCCTTCTCCACGAGGACAGTCAGGCAGCACAGCAGCAGACTGCCTGCAGAAGTTGTGCTGCCTCCATCATCAGAGGTTTTCCAGCCCTGACCAGACAAAGCCTGGCCTCACACCTGAGCCTGTTTGGGGCAGGAGGTCGGAGTAGAGACCCCCTGAGGTCCCTCCTAACCCGAATTATTCTAGGAATGCTTAGAGTTACAAACCTGTCTGGGTATGATTAATTTGTGTTGTACCTACTTAGCAGAAACATACTTGAAGTAAATTGTCTTTTGGTTTCATAAAGGGATTTTTAGCTGACATGGTCTATTGCCTTCACACCTAATATTAATCCACAAGAAGCTATTCCACATTGGAAGAACTATTAGAGAATGGAATTGTCATCAGCCAAAAAGCGATTTGCTCTGACCCCTGGCCTTCAATGTGCAACTCTTGCAAGTGACATGGGGAAGTACAATTCATGAAATGAGTTTTGCATACAATAATGGATGAAATTGCTTTTGTTCTTAGACACATTTATTTCCTTAAAAAAATACTATGGAAGAGTAAGTTACACTAAAATGGATTAACATAGACATATATCAATTATTTCTATGATTCCTATGTAATGCTGCTTTTTAGCAGTCATTTTACCAGAAAACATTACAAGTATAATTTCTCAAATGATTTGGGATATAATGTTGGATATATTTCTTTAAAGCAGGTCCACAGATTTTAAGTTTAATTTTGTAGTATTTCTGTGAAATACGTTAGTTTTCAAGTGGAGACAGTGGCACTACAGTAGAAATGTTGCAGAGGAGAAAAATAGCTTACAAAGAAATAATGAAAGAAATATTTTAGAAGAAAATGACAGAAGACTTGTTCATTACCACTGTGGGTTTGTGGTTTTTTTTTTTAATACATGTGTGCAAGACTGAAAAGGGATGAGCGACATTCTGCAGTACTGAGGCACTGCTGTACAGAGGTACAGAGGCACTGTTCATACCTGAAGTGTTTGGGGAGTACAGAAAATATCCCAGAGAGTATGAAAGGATCCAAGAAAAGAGAGAAATCCTTGTTTCATTGTATAACAGTGAGGTAATAACACTTGGTGAACAAGTAATGGAAAATTATTATAGGGATTTCTCACTTGTTAAGATGTCAAATCTTGATTAAATTAGTATTATGTAATTAGTCTCCTAGATCTGTTCTTCTTTTATACACTTGTCTTGGGATCATAACATGAAACTGATATCATAAAGAACTTCTAACAGCATTGTAAAAATAGCATTCTCTAGGTGATACAGATTGAACAGAAGATCTGAAACTGCCTTTGAAAGAAAAGGATGTTCAGCATCACTAGCTACTCTGGTATCCTGCCAAACAAAAAATAACCGTGTCACCCATACTCTAGCTCTACTCTATTAGAACTACTGATTCTTTGAAGTGCTAGGTGTCAGTAAAAGGGGTTTCTCAGTGGTATGCTGTGTCAGCTCTGTATTGAAAACAATGTTGACAGTTTATTTGTTCCTTCTCTAGGAAGAAACAATGTATGGCTAAGTTTGGAACCTCTAGTTCAGGACTAGTGTTTGATGAAGCCAGCTTCACCACCGAGGAGGAATAAAATGAAGAAGCTGCAGGAATTCAAACGGAGGTTAATATCCTTCTCTTCAGCCATGTCAAATCCATTCCATTTTTCATACTTAGTTTCTCAAATGTGGAAATAATTGGAGCTGCAGAAATAATCATCTCTCCTGAGTAAACATGCTGCTTTTTTGCATATGGCTTTCTCCTCTCTCTTTTATTTTTATAAAAATGGCATGACAGAAGAACATGTTTTCAACAGCACATTACATAAAATATTTAAAGTAATTTTTTATAAATGGATTTTAAAATTACTTGGTGTTTGGCATTACATTCGGTTCTTTAGCATGGATCTCCTCCCTGATACTGAGAAAGATAGAAGTATGCCACATAGCACGCTATAGAAATTCTAAGATATATGCATAGAAGTGAATTTGTATCTATACACAGGCACAAATGTATCACCATCTGTAAACCTTATTATTAAAAAAGAAATAAACTTAATGGAGCTCATAATTGAAGGTATTCATAGCCCATTGATGGCATAATACTTATTTTTAAAAACTGTTTTCCAGCCATCATATTTTCACAAGAGAAGTAGTTGAAAATCAGCATCTTAATATGCTTTTTAGTAGAAGTTTATTGATTTTTTTCCTAAATATTTAATCTGACAAGTTTAAGCAAGTTCTCTCAGCATCAGTTTGGAATTAGATTTTTCTTTCTCCAAGGGGAAGTTTAGCATGGAAGTAAATGCCATGATGTATTTCCACTGAAATGGATTTTTCTTTTGCCACCACTGAGGGAATTCACCTGCACACTAATTTGGACTCTCTTAGCCATTGTGTAGCTCTTTGAATGACAGCAAAATATTTACAACCAAGGAAGAAGCAATATCCAATTTAACTAAATATTGATAAACTAACTAAAGTAATTGAGGACTAGGTTCAAAAATAGGCAGTAGCATAGTTTGCTTTGTTCTTCATGTTGAAGAAGAAAATAAATGAAAGGTAATTTACAAAGCAACCACAATGAGAAGTGCATGATAATCCTGTAAGGTTGACTGATAATTCTGAAAGAGCTGTTTTGTGATGAAAATTGAGTTTGAGTGGTAGGCCACTATTTCTGATTCAGACACCTTTATCCCTGAGTGATGTTAGATGAGAGTTGAGCAGCTGAATTATGTATTATTATCAAATAAATATGAATTTGTTGCATGAAGAATTAAAATACTCTTTTAATTAAAACCCAGCTGTGTATAGATCTTCCAGTAGTTTTCATACGTTGCATATCTATCAGACAATCTCTCTATATTCTTTCCCCAAATATGAAGTACATCTTTTGCTAGACTTAAATGTCCCAGATTTCTCAAAAATAGAGTAAGGATTGTGCCCACGTCATTTTGCTACAAGAATTTTATTTTAGAGTACGAGTATCATATTCCTGTGCACATCAAGTAGGTTATAATGTAAACTGGAAATCTGCATTTACCTGTGTATTTACATAGTGTAGTTATGAGCAATAGTATAAATTAATGTTTTATTGAAGTGGCCTTCCACCTAGGCAAGCACAAGTTAGTATTCTTCCCTCATACATATATGGGTTACATCTGGCTGCGAAGGTCTGCTGTAACACTAGGGTATTACAGAGATTTATCTTTTAGAATCAAGGGTTTTTCCACTGTTTCTGCAGGAGATGATCCGAGCCTATTTTTATTACAATTCCTGCTCTGGCAAATTTGACATCTCTCCAGAGTACACACTGTATGACAGCTACACAGAGCAGAATCAGTCCCTTACTTCTCAATATCTACTTGGCCTTGCTCTCTGTTTTGGATGAATGCCAAATTGAAAGCTACTTGCTTCTATGATGGACACATTTGTGCTGCAGCAGAAGTTCTGGCTCAGAAAAAAGCTTCTGAAAGGCAAATGATTTTGCCCTGAATTAAACCAAGTGTTAGAGATTTAAGATGTCTTTATCATATGATTTATAGTATAAATAAGTGAAGCTACATTACCACCTTTTCCCCCAGAAAATTTCCCAAGATCCCCCTAGGTAGTGGTTAAGTAAGGAAGTGCAGTCTGGCATCAAAATCTTCTGTGGCAAATAATGCAGAAGTCAGCTGCACAGTGTTTGGGAAGATAAAGCTTTCCATAGGCATGGAGCTTATTCTTTACAGGGGATCTCTAAAACAGTGATTGGTTTTAGTAAATGAAAGGTCATCCTCAGCTATTGTATATGGACTGTAGTTAGTGTTTTAAAATGTTATAAGCAGAAACTTATAAGAGAAACTTGAAATTACACAGATATACTTCCTAAAGTACTTTAAAAGAAGCGGGGAGTTTTAAAGACAAACTGGACTGTCACAAATATTAGAATTACTAGATTTTCTTCAAAATTTGGTTTGAATATTAAGTTTCAGAAGTCCACAGATTTTAGATTCCAAAATATTAAGGTGTAATTATTCCTAGGAGCTTTATTGTGGTTTTTTGATTCAGTCTCAAATAATTCAAATGGTTCTGAGAAGATTGGCAAGCAAAAAAATCCCACACCACCTTTAAACTAAGATTAAGCCCTACGAGTGTCATACCTGAATGATGTTAGAGAAAGTCATGGATAACTTAACTGTGGAGAAATAATATCCCTAATTAAAACAACACCAAAACCCTTTTATACTTCTGTGAAAGGTTGACCAATGGGATCTTTTCTGTTTAACTAGATCGGTTGGGAAGAGGGCTCCTTGTTACTAAAAGAATAAATTGTTTTTATTTCTCTGACTGACTTCCATTCTAAAATTCTCTGAAAGTTATTGTAGGCTTGATAAACTATATAGCAAAAATATCTAGTAGAAGTACATTTCTGTATTTGGCTGGTAGAGTGTTTCATCAGGTGAAAGCCAATCTCAAAGAAATCCTTGAATACTTCCAGCTAAGTATGTATCTGCTGGATTGAGGCTCTAATCACCAAGCTTACTCTAACGGGAAGAAGACTTGGAGTGAATTCTTTTTCTTGCCATTCATGTTTCCTACTTCAGAGACACCACATCCCTTCATCACAAACTTTGACGTTAAGAAATTCTTCGTGGAATAACTCTTGATATTCAAATGCTGGGGTTTATTACTTTCCTTGCTAAGTGTTATAGATATTTTATTTAGTTTTATCCAGTTTTATCTAGTTCTAATCTTACAGATCAGGAAACTTTTAATGTTCAAAACATGGATTTATGTGAAAATTGATAAACTGTGGTGAGTAGCTCAGCATACAGATAGCAGTAATAATTTCAAAATTATTCTCTTAATATCTAACAGGAAATGCTTACAAGCAAGTAAATAGATTTTATTTTAGTAATAATTAGGGGCACTTGTAACTAGGAGTAATGTAAAAATGAACAACGATGTAAAAAACTACTATCAATGATATGTAATCTTTACAGTTTTGCCCTAGTGTTCACAAATTTCAGAAGATACTCAAGAGTGGTTTATGTGCTATGTGTGGAAAAACAGTTCTTACTTGCTTTGTCTAAAATGCCTGTCCTTAAACTTCATAAGCAATAGTTTGTACATTTAAAGACTATTCTGGTCATAGACATCATCTGTATGTTTTCTCTCACCCTCAAGAACATCTTTCAATAAATTATTTACAAACTTTTTTCCACAATAATTAAAAATATTCTAATTTCTGTGCTTATAAACTAACTTGATTGTGCACCAAACAGGATACTATCCCCTTCATGAAATGTATATGCATGATATACTGAAACACATTTTCCTGCTGATTTTGTGAAGGATGTATTTTAGCTTTCCAAGGTAGCCCTCACTAAAGCATGTATCTTACCTTGACCAGAACCAGGACTGTGCAACACTAATCCTGATCCCTTCCAAAATGTTAAATATTGCTGAGGGAGTTGGGTTTTTGTCAGGGACTAGGAACCCAACATTCTGCTGAATGCAAGCTGTGTTGCTGCTGATTTGAGCGTAATGGCACATTTTCAGGCCTACTGTGCTTTAATCCAGATAGCTGATGATCATGTAGTCTTCACTATTCAAGTCAAATCTGGATGTCTGGCAAGCAGGTTTCAAAACATCACCTCTGTGAATAATGACAGTACAGTCACCAGATAATGAGCACAGTCACCAGAACTTACAGTTATAGCACGTTATCTTATTCAGGGCAGATAAACTTTACTCTTTTTCCCCTAGCCCTGATGGTTTCAGTTACTGCATCTGTTTCAGTAGACTACAGTATGATCAAGAGGTATGCCTCTTAATTTTGACAGGTCAATTGTAGATTAGTAATAAACTCAGAGGGCTCTTCTTAACACACCCCCCCCCAGTTTTTATAGAACACTTCTATAAAATGGAACCTGCATATGCAAATTCATCTTAAAATATTAGTTTTCAATACATTTAATTTCAAAAGAAGCCTTCAACTATTTGAAGGTAATAAAAACATTACAAAACCTATTTTTATCTGCACATTAACACTGATGCAAAGCTTTTGGGGCTTCGACACAATTTTAGCAAACATAAATCCACCACTGTAAATTTTCTGGAAGGATGCCAGCCTATCTTTCTTCCTTGTTGAAGCATAACCAAAATTCTCACTAGTCTCCAAATCTGTATGCTCAAATACCCCAAAATGCATTGGCAAGATGCAGTGATTTGAATTCCTATGTGTCAGGGTATAGACCAACGATAACTATGTGGGCCAGAAATCCTGAACTAATGTTGGAGATTAATTAGCCACATTCAAAGTAAAACCCTTCAAGCAACCAATCTCTCCATTTCCAGTACTGACATAGTGAGAAATACAGATTACAAATGTTGTCTGTGTTGCTCTGCAGAATGACCCTGAGGGCAGGATCAGAGCTACACCAGCCATCTGTTAGAACTTTCCTACTGGAGCATTTCTGTAGCTGCTTCCAAGTGACATCATTGGGACTGAGAGAGAAGGAAAACCCGAGCAGTCGTGGTGCTCTTGATGCTTTTACCTGCACTGTAGGTAAGATGTGCCACTCAGTGCAGCTTTCAGCTGTACCATCCAACCTT
The DNA here is from genome assembly GCA_013399095.1 of Psophia crepitans. NCBI lineage: Eukaryota > Metazoa > Chordata > Aves > Gruiformes > Psophiidae > Psophia > Psophia crepitans. The sequence goes on along the minus strand of VWZZ01002571.1, from coordinate 26,407 downwards.
CCACTGATGACCTCAAGAAGAAGAAAAAATCTACATTCCATCCATTATGCTTGTTACAAGATGGTGTGAATTTTATAGGCATCCTGGAGTCCGAATGAGCACCTATGCGGGACAGTATGAACGACAGCACAGAAAGTAGTGAACTAAATCCTTATCCAGCTTAACTCTACCAGTGCTCCTGTAACGAACAGGTATATGATGTTAGATCAAGCTGCTGAGAGCAGTGACACTTAAACTGGGGGTTCTCACTATAGCTGCTTTTTCCCACTGATGATTTTTTTCCTCAAAGATGCATAATAGATGTGATAAATACCAGCTGGCAATAACTATGCTAAAACCAAACAAACATCATCAGCCAGCCAGATTTTCCCAGGAAGGTCAGTGTTGTAAGCTGCCTTCTCAATCACAGTTGTTTAGAATTGTTTATCATATATTAATATTCTCAATAATATTTTTGTCAGTCAGAATTAATTTTCTAGTTTAGCCTATAAAGCTGTTTTTCCTGCAAAAAGAAAACAAGTGCCTTACCTTCCTGTAGAACAAGTCCAGCATATTTAAATAATGTCAGGATTGAGCTAAGCAAGTCGTACTAATATAGCAAAATAATCTTTACCGGTTGTTACTGCAAGGTCACGGCAGATTTCCTTGTATTTGTCTCCTTTTTGAGTTCATTGTAACACTTGCATTAGAAAGAATGCAGCCCCACTCACAGTGCTCCCCTTCATTTAATTCTGTCCTTAGAGGAACATTACAGAAGTTAGCAAGATTATTTAATCACTGGAAGAAGCTCCGATAATATTCCAAAGGTCACTGCTCCTTTCAATGGGAATGCTTTCATCCTAACGAAGATAAATATGAGTGTATTAATTGAATTAACCGAAATGTATTCATTTTTTACTCTGAACAGTTTCCTTAATCAGTTATTGTCAGAGAAAGATAAGAATGTAAAAGATCAACAGTTTGTGATAAAGACCTTCAAATTCAACTGTTATTTAATACATTAATTTTTGTCCTGCAATTTTGTCCAGAAGCAAAACCAAAACGCTTTCTAACATCCTCGGATAGAAGTGTCTTAGGCAGCTGATTAAATTTATATTCCAGTGTAGAAAGCCAGACTGGATCCCTCCTCTGCAGTAGGTAAGTCAGCATAATGAGAATTATGCTAAATTTAGCATATATTGATAAAATTGTGTTTTCATGTGCAGAAATGTGCCTACAACTTGAGTTTGAAAGCAAAATTAAATGAAGCTTTCTTTGCATCCCTAAATGTATTTGTAGCATAAATTTAGAAAGATTGATTTGAAACATTAAGATCAGGATTTGGTCTGCTGTATTTCAGGGAGTGGAAACCAAGGTTGATTTACACAGGCTGTGCAGGAAGGGATGGCAGTGCTTTTAGCATCTGCCAAATTCAACATGAGGGTCTTGCTTAGCAGACCTGGTTTGAAAAGCAAGTTCCTTGGCCTCCTATTCCTCACCAGAAAGGCCAACCCTGCCCCAGATGGCCCACCCAAACTTACACACCAAGACTTCTCTGTTCCCTTCCTCTGTCCATCATTCACCATTCCTCTCAAGCACCCACACCTAGCTGAGCTGCCAGCTTCCCTGTTTCGTCTGATTTTTTCCACCTGAAAAAAACACCTATAATTCTAAAAAGGAGAACAACATAAAATGAGAAAAATTCTGAAGAAGCAGCTTGAAGCAGTAGCTCATATGTTAAATCTTTGCAGGTGACATGAAAGACTATAAGGACTGTTGTAACCTGTTGAAGGACTTTATTGGCAACTTAGAGCAAATACATACCATTTGTAAAAAAAAAAAAGATCTTTGAGAAAAGGCAAAATGAAACATTTAAAGTCAGAAGGCTTACTTCAGAAAATATTATTTTGTCAGCCAAAATGCTGTCTCTAAGCCATAAACGAAGTGACTAATGACTAAAAGCTTGTATCTGAGAGGTTCCATAGGGTTACATGCAGCATCTTGATGCAGATGGCTGGCACAAAATATTCTGGAAGACTACTATTAACACTTACATGAATTTTCAGCTCTGGCTTTGTGGTGACTAGTTGACCAGTGCCTGGGCACTTTCTCACTGTTGGTAAATGCCTTTCTGTCCTGATAAATTAGCAAGGGACTAGATTGAAATAGCACTTTATAAAGAAAAAGTTATGAGAATTAATAGAACCACTAAGATTCATACTTACCTGAGGATTCATCCAGTTTTCCCCACCTGTGCAGGCAAAAAGAACAGAAATGCACCGGATAATCTTTTCTAAAACAAGAGGAAAAAAAAATCTTTTACACTGGCTAGACTCTTAAAGCATCTTTTACCCAGCTGTATCTCAGCAGCTTCCAGAGAAGCAGTGAGTGATATGACCAACACTTACTTTGTGTGACTCCCATCTCTAAAGGACAGACAAGTGTATGCAGTGGGATGTTTTGCCAAGGCATTTAGTTTTTCTTTGCTACCTCTCTTCCTGCTTTTTTTTTTCTTTGTAAAACAGACCTGTGTTTTCCCTGTAATTTTTATTTTCTTTAAAATGTAACTTCTCTGCTACAAAAAAAAAAGTGGATCAAACTTAAAAAACAAAGTCAAAATAAATTGTAAGACAACAGAAGTATTAAAAAATAGACCTCTATCAAAAGAAAGATAGAGCCTTACACTTTTTGTATTGGTCTTTTTTCTTTACACTGGACTTCCCATCCTTAACTACTCTTTTGTTCTTGAAATTAAAATAATATAAAAATCTTTACTGAATGAAAACAATTGATATAAAAGAGTGGGCTATTGGTAATATTTCTAATAAAAAGCCACATTCCCCCAAACACATGTTTCCATGTGAGGATAACAGTGTCATACAAGAGAATATACAAGTAGATTTAAAGAAAGATAGAATTATCTGGAGATAATTGCTCATAGGAATTTTTTTGGGTGCACATCTCTACAGATCTGGAAAATTAATTTTCAAAGAAATCAGCAAAAAACCCAACTGTTCAAATACGCTTGTTCACAAGTTGAAGCCAGAACACTCTCTCTTCTATCATATCTTGACACTAGTTTGAGTTTGGATACATGCATGAGGTGGCAGCATTCCTTTTAGGTATTAGTGACCTAAATTATTTTCCACACACTAACAGTTTCCTAGATTGGAAACTAGACGTAATAAAGGACACCACAGCTTCGTCTGTATCAGATGTGTATTCACCATTCTCTGCTTACTTATTTGAAATAGCCAACTTACACCAGATTTCACATACACATTAGTTCAAGACTTGCAGGGGTTAAGTTTTTCGAGCTTTGAAGGCTAAGGCAGTGTACAGACATAAAATTATAAAACCCAGAAGATGTAAGGACCAAAGATCTGTCAGGTGGAGTCCTCAAACTGTATTTGTCACCCTGTGCTGCTGACTCATTATTGACTGAAAGCTTAGTTGCATACATAGAGGCAAGAGGATAATTGAATTACTCAGGTGAGTATCCTGAAATGTTGACCTGATTGTGTACCTTACATAAATCGCAGCCTTGCTAACCCAGAAATCAAAAGGTCATGAGATTATTTAAAAGTTATTAGGACATTTAATTTTTATTTTTGTTTGGTTCTTCACCCTCCTCCCCCCGCATATCCTTCGTAATTATATATGCAACCATAGCGAGGCAATTTTGGCTACTCTCCTGTCCTTTTTAGATCTGAAAATATGTCTCTATTTGTATTACTGTCTGCAGCTGACAGAAGAAGCCCTTGTTACTTCTACATTTTCAAAACAACATTGTTTTGTATGATTTCTTACACAGAAATCTCAGCATCATAGATTAACCTCTGCCTTAGCAATGAGGTCTTTATATGTTAAAGTAGGACATCATGGGCTTATTCAGTTATTATATTCCATCAGGTTTGTTTGGACCAGAAAATTAAAGCAGGAATGACATATATGTTTAAGCTGTATTGTTATTTTGAGTCTTTTATACTATTCTTTTAAATGGTGAATTATTTATGAAAATAATTAAACCTGTATATAAACTTAAGGTATGTCTATAATAACTGGTTATTTTAGCATTCTGGTAGAACTAAATAGACTTTTTCCTAAGAGTCTCCATATTTTAAGTATTTAGTTACTAAATACTTGGATAATTCAACCGTTCAATGAAAATGAGAGTTGTGATATAAACACCCTTGTTTATACACATTTACGAAAAATTTGAAAACTCACGGTTCAGCATTATAGCTGCAAGCTTACAAATTAAACGGCAGAAACCTGCAAATACCAGTAGGTCAAATTTCTTGCTAACTGTCCTTTCAGTAAAAGCTGCCGACTTTCTGACATCTTCAGAGTTGTCAAAAGACATTATCGCAAAGCAGGCTTAGCCCTTGTAACACTTTCTGTCTATAAAGAATCAGAGAGGGAGTTTTGTGCCAAAGGCTTGACAATAAGGCATACAGTGATTGCACACATTTATCTTAGTCAAAGCTGTGATTAGATAAAGTTGGGGGTTTTTGTACACATGGAAATCTGTAATCTATAACATTCCTGGCAGATTGAATGTAAATGAAATTCTTTCCTTGTTTTGCAAACCGCAGAAGTGGTATGTCATAATTTTAGAAAACATACCCACATACCAGAACATATGAACATCAAATATGCAGATAAATAGATAGGCAGTAGAATACAAAAAAAAAAGCACAGGTAGATTTCCACATAGACAGTGTTTTACATCAGAAAAAGCAAAACTATAAAGTCATTGTATGTCTTGCACATACATTGCTCTATAGGCATAGGAGATATATGAAACTGCAATCTTAAAGCATATATTCACTACTTTCAAATTTATTAAAAATATTCCATCTACATGTACCAAGAGCACTCCTACACAGTGCCTATACTCACATGGAGACACTGGGTAGATACAAATTCTATGTTGCTTACGTAAGCCCATGGTAATAGAGACAGTAAAGGTTTCACTGTGCAGCTTTCACAGCAGTGGTGCACATTAAGAGCCCTGCCTCGTTCCGTTGCTTTTTGCACCCTTCAGCAAACTCTGAGCACTGCCTCATCATCAGCCTCTGAATGGCCTCAGCCCAAGCCCTGGGAGACCTTTGGATCTACAGATCCTACTATGCGGATGAGACATGAAATCCCACCAAGGGAAAAAAGCGCTAGGGTCTTGACTGTTCTGCTGTAAAAGCCTCTTTTCAGTAGTAACCTCAAAGAAAACAGGCTCTATGCTACACATGCAGACCTGGATGGAAAAGAGGTTCTTAGCAGTCACCATCTGAGTTCTAAAGGCATAAAATGTGTAAAGAGAAGTTTGAAAGAAATATGCAAACTACTACTAAACAACACATGAAACAGATAAAGAATATTTAATCAGTTTCTCGATTTAAAGGCACCTAGACAAAACTTAGTATTTAGCAACTCAATACAAGGATGAGACAAAAATTAAACATATTTGACTGTTTCATCCTAGCAAATATAAGTCACTTCAAAATGATTCAAAACAATGATTTGGGAGCAATATGAGCCACGTCAAATGTGTCTACTTCTCAGAAGAAAGTGAAAAATACAACAGTGAGTCTTTTGTGTCTCAGAAGAAATGTTGATAAATCCAAATCACTCTAATTTATTTGAAAAAGAAGTCTATTCAAAATATTTTAAATGCATAAATTGAAATTAAAATGATAATTCTTTCTGTAACTTTTGAGATTTCAAAGAGCAGTAACAAATTTAGCCAGCCATACCATAATATCAGAGACACTATTAGGTACACTAAAGAAAGTGCCCTTTTGCATGAGAATTAAGCAGCTCGCTTAAGGTCACACAATCAGCCAGACACAACCATTAACTGTAACCAAGTCTTTGCAGCCAGTCTACTGCATTAATTAGTAGTTTGACCTTCCTAGACATGAAAAATAACCATCTCCACTGTCTCTGATTTATTTTTTTCATTTGATAAAACTGAATTAACAGTATGTGCTATTCATTGATGTCATCTACGGACACAGATTTGATACAGATGCTCCTAATATTCTTTCTTCCTCTTATGTTTCATCTGTATGAATCACTGCCTGGGTAGGCACCATCTGTCCTTTGTTCTCTGTTGCCAGAATGGGCCACTTCAGACAGAAAAAAAAATTAAATATCAGTGTCAGAATTTCCTGAACAATGCAAATTCTGAAATTAAGGCAACACAGCTACTTAAAGACTGGGATTAAATCACTTTTTAGACTCACGGCTATTCAAAATAGTTTGGGTTTATTATGTCTTTCAATATAAGACCCCTTTTCCAGAACCTCTGTAGTTCTTCTGGTCCTTTTTTTTCAACTTTTCCAGTGTGCTGACACATGGAAATTACATACCCCAGACCTTGATGCAATCATTTCTCTTGAACTCTCACAAAGACCTGTACAAAAGTAGCAGCATCTAATTGTACCTTCAGGTTAGTGACAAGTCAAAGAATCTCATTTGCCCCATGACCTCAGGCGTGCACTGAAGTTCATGGTGAGTTGGTTATTTACCATACTGTATTCACCTGAATCTCTGTTAGCAAGTGAGACACATTGCTCTGCAATATGGATCTCTTCTCGTAATTTACTATTCCATGTATTTCTGTCATTTGCTAATTCTAAGTAATACTTTTTTCCTTACCCTTGTTGAGAACAACAGCTTTAGCTGGGTATTTTTGTAGTTTTCCTCTCTGATAATTCTGTCTGCCCACAAAGAAAGCAGGCAAAGAAGACATTTTTAAAGCACAAAAAAAAAAAAAAAAAAAAAA
>VWZZ01002571.1:0-17742 GCA_013399095.1 Psophia crepitans | reverse complement strand
CGGCTCCGCGCCCGGCGCGGGAAAGCTCGGCTCCGGCTCAGCCCAGGCGGGACTGGGCGCCGAGCACAGCCCGGACCTGCACTTCAAAATGAGCAAGAAGATTGCCCAGCTCACGAAGGTGAGGGAGCGTCCTCCCCGCCGGGCGGCGGGAGGCGCACCGGGTCCTCTGCCGCCTTGTATTTCTTCCTCTTTTGTTCCCCTTCGCTTCTTGCCGTCGCCTGGGCAGAGGTGCGGCCGGAGGGAGCCTGGCTCTGGGGGCAGGTGTTAAACCCGGGCGAGGTGCGGCCGGATTTGGACCCCGAAGGCCGGGCCTGGAGCGGCCGCCTTGCCCCGGGAGCAGCCCCGGGGGACCGGGGTCCTGCAGGGAAAGCTCCGGCGTACCGCAGGGGTAGAGACCGGGGACAGCGGGTGCCGGGCAGGAGCCGTTCGCGGAGGCTGCCGCAGTACCGCTTCCCGGGTGGCTGTGTCCAGATTCCGTCCGGCACAGCCAGGTGTCCGGGAGGTGATCCCCGGTTGCTGGGCTGACGCTGGCGGTTTGTTCTGTGGACGTTGTGGCTTCTCTCCTAGTCGTTTTACACGGAGAAATTGAGGCGGTGCTTGCTCTCCTTTTGCTGGCGAGAAGTACTGTTATTTAAGGCAGTAGTAGCTCAAACGCCTTAGGTGGCAAGGGAGAGCGAAGTGTCTCTGGTCTTGTGCTGCTGATTGAACAGTGTTCTTACATCATCCCCAGTATAGAAAATACCTTGTCTCCCTATCAAAGGTGGGGCTCAAACTACAAGGTGTTTTAGAAGCGTATTGTTAAGGCTGGTAGGCTCTGTGTTTCAGATGTGATTATAGCTAGGATTTACTTAGAATAACTTAAAAATGCTTTGGTGCTGTAATCTCTCTTGTATGATGTTCAAGCCGTAGGTGAATAGCACTGTATAGCAAATGAAAGGCAGATTATCGTTGTTAAAGAGAAAGCAAAAGAAATAGTTTATGTCAAAAAATTATATAGCTAAAACATTTAAAGGTAATTTAGAAGCACTCTGAGAACTGCTAGTATTCTTCGAACGTATGCTAAAATGGATGAAGGTGACATTTCGTTGCAACTAAGAATGAAGAGAATGAAGACTGCTGGCAGTCTCACAGTAGAGACAGTTTGTATTGATGCACAGCTGATGCACCGTTGACCAGTTAAAATAGTATTTATTGTAGCATACTGTGCACCTTAATGTGTTGGAAAAGTGATGACTGAGGGGTGTTTTGTCTTTTGTGTGAATTCAGAGTCCATTTATATGTTAACATCAGTGGAACTAAAATTGTAATTCCATAAGAAGAAAAGTAGAATCTCTGTGGTTTTATTCCATGTCCATACAAATGATGAATTAAAATATTAAAGATATTACTACAGACTTGTGTTCCCTGAAAGGTGCAAAAAGCACCTGGAGACCATAAATGTACTGTAGACTTACCTCAAGGCCTAGTGCGTATGCCAAGTAATACTTTCAAAGAATAATTGTTATTTCTGTGTGTCCTTTGATATATTTCCCTTCCGTTCTCGAGGAATTTACCCAGCAGTGTATAGTAGATTTCAGTGTTCCACTTCTGTTGTATACCCATGAGTTCCAGATCACTGGACATGTGCCCTATGCTCTCTTGGTTATTATGTGTCAGGTATCTTGGGGTGGACATGAGTTAAATATGGATTTAAGTGCATGGTGCTGGAATACTTTGAACTTCTGTATTGGAAAACATGAAGAGGGTGAAAGTAAATACCGGGCTTTTTCTATGATCCATAGTACACTTGTTCTAAAATTCTAGAAATTGTTCGTGTCTGTCCTGCCAAAGTCTTCAGAGCAGTGCAAATAAAAGCTATGAATTGTCTTCTGCTTGTGTGTTTAAAATAACTGTAAACTGTGTGCTTGTACAAGGAGTTTACATGTGAATTAGACTTTGGCAGGACTGAAATCTTTGTATGTGTTTACCAGAATCTCCAAGTCAGTAGGAATGTTTTAGCTCGTGTTCTGTTTTCAAGTTTTAGGCAGACAACTTGGAAAATAAGCTGATCTTGGTACTGACAGAAGGTCTGGAGTGAAAAACAGGATTTTAAAATGTAAACCAGTATGTATGATAAAAATACTCTTGTACCAAATGTATTAACATGAAGTATTCAATAGTGTTAATTTCATTGAGGTAGAGATGCGAATTTTGACAGTTTTGTAGTTAGAGGGCTTGGGTCCTACATTTTTCTTTGTTATTTGACCTTTCGGAAAGGGAGGCTTAAAAGAAGTATAGGAACTTCTGGGTAAAGTATAATCTACGCTTTCTAACCTGCTCTAGAATGTGAAGCCTGATTTGATAGATGGCTGCAGAAGTTAATCCTTGAGAAAGGACTCAAGCTACAGGTGAAAAATGTAAACATGACAATTTCTGTAAGTGAGAGTTAACTGTCAGCGTAGAATTGCCTTCACTTTGCAGAAGATTTCAGGAAATAAGCTAATGCAAAAAAGGTATTAGGATATTTCTATTAATATCTCTTGAACAATTCTGCTGTTCAAGCGTTGTCAAATGTGTATAGAATTCTTCCTCAGGAATCTAGGAACTTACTCAGAATACCGGTTCTTAATTGTGCTTCTCAAGTTGTTTAATATCCTAGATACTTACTCACACACTTTCCAACTGTTTTCCCCATATATTTATTTTTGTCTTCAACTCTTCTAAAACTGCTGTGAAGATATATTAAGTCTCTCAGTGAATTTAGAGCTGAAGTCAGGCACTTGACCAGGTCTGAACAAACCTACCAATATAGTATAGTAAAAGGGGATTTAAATATGGATGGGGCATTGCCAAAGGGATACACATAGTTAAGTTATCCAAACGGTTTCTGTCTTCTGACAAAAGAAATGTGACTCAATGGTTTATTTTTTTGTTTATCCTTGTACAGTTTGTATTACAAGCCATGAGTAGCAGCAGAAGAAAATGCTTTTCCCACAGAAGACACAGGTCACTCATGAAGTAAATGTAAAATTCCAAAATTAGGATTCCTCTGTTATGTTTTTGCATTACTTAGAGAGAATCTGATGTTTCAGTCAAAACAATACAGGAACGCAAAGAAAAAGGTGAAATTTATTTAATAACCAGATCTAATCATTAACTCAAAGTGAGGCAAAATAGGATACAAATCCATTTCACTAGGCACAACACTCCTGAACTGCTTAAGTATATTTTTACTTTTGTTTGGTAGGGAAAGACTGACTTGATTTTAATGTGGTTATTTCACAGGGGAAAGTAAAACAAGTAGTTAGAAATGCAGCTTAAGAAATAAGATGATACTCTATGTCATGTTTAAAGACTATGCTAAATTGTAACGGAAGCAATTTTACGTCTTCCTCTTCAGCATAAGCTCCTTTATTTTTGGGCATTTTAAAAGATCTGTGTACCAGTTTGGGGATAATGTAGCATCTGACACAAGGATTAAAGCCATCAAGAAATAAACTGCTACTATGAGATTGCATATATGTGTTTGTACTACTGCATGCTGGAGTGCTGATGCAGTGCTGAATTATGCCTACTGCAGATGAAAATATGCATATATATATATTTAATTAGTTTGCATAAGGCAACTGGAATGGAAAACAATAAAGCAAGTTGCTGCTATACTTATTAGGAGAGAATGGGATTAGTTTTAGCAATTGCTAGGAGAGTACAAGTCCAAGTGTTTTGATTTTTGTTGTTGTTGTTTTGGTGGGGTTTTTTTTGTTTTGTGCTGTAGTTTGCAGCTTGAGCATTTGTGATTGAGAAATCCATATCCTAAATGTGTCTGCAAAGTCTGTTGTGTGAGATTTGTGACATCAACATAACTCTTTGACTTTTATGGAATAATTGCATGATCCATGCTGGGATTATGCAATGAGAATCTTCAGCATTGATTTGGTTGCATGATATTAGTTACAGAAATTTTATATTAAACTGGAAGAAGAGTCTGTAAGCACTGTGCAAATGATAGTGCCCTACAGTGATCTTTTCTATCTATTTAATAAAAAGAAAAAACTGCAAAACTGATGTTTTCCCTCGGTACATGCTTAGAGCTGGACAGTTCTGTTCTGGACAGGTTCCAAAAAACTCAGCTAGTTCAAAGGATAAGGCAACAAAGTTAACCAAGATGCACCATACTTCAGTAAACAAGAAACTAGAATCTGGGACTGCTGGGACCATAGTTCTGTTCTCAACTCTGCTACCAGCTTTCTGTGTAAATTTGGGCAATGGCTTTTTTTTTTTTTAAATATTTAAATTACGCCTTTGTTTTCCTTTCTGTCTTCCTGCATTAGAGAGTACTTGGAGAATAGATGCTAATGTAATAGTTAGCCCAGTGAGTTACTTGGGGGTGTGGACAGTAAATTTATTTCAAAGAATAAAGAGAAAATTTGATGCTCTTTAATTCAGATGCTTAAGCTTCTTGTGTGGACTTTTTTTTTTTTTGCTGGAATGGTTAAAGGTCTACCTCAGCTGTCACAGAATGTAGTGCTATAGATGTAAGAGCTATAGGGGTTAACATATATTAATGATTGCTAACAGAACGTTTTCAGTGAAACTTTGTCAGTTTTTACTTTGAAGTATTCTACCTCAGGAAAGAAAACAACTAAACCTCTTGCAGAAGACTTGTTGTGCATAGAGTTAAAAGAAAACTTAAAAGAGCAGCCCTTAAAAATCCCTGTAGAACTGTTTTGATGTAAGCTGTCATCATGTGGTAGTTGATGCCATTAACAGTTTTGTAAAAACTTGGGGTTTAGTTTTTTAAGCAACCTTATGTCATCCCTTCAGTGTGTGTTAACATTGGCAGTAGGCCAGTATTTGCTAACAGTTCTAGGATTACATAAAAAGAACTGAAATTTTGAGACGAGTGTGATTTGACTGCGTATTTGAATGTCAAAATTTTTTCATATGCTTCTGACTGGTAATATGGGAATAAATGTTATGTTTTGTTATTACATAAAAACAGCTTTCAAGGAATAGAAGATATGAAAAGGTAATATTAAATATTCTTTTACATTTCTCTGGAGATGTTTAATTTTGGTTTGTGTTAATTATTCCAAAGATAGCTGAGTAAGCCCTCTAAGAAGGGAGAGACTGAAGACAGAACTGAGAAAGTGAGAGAGACAATATTTCTGAAGCAGATATCTCAAGGTTTTTCTTTTTTAATCATGCTAGTACAGTCTTTCTATCTTTTCTTTCTGGTTCTGTCTGTGTCCTCATTCTGCAGTAGTTATGGTCTTTCCAACGGCTCTTCACAGAAGAGAAGTTTTGTATATTCGTGATGGTATAAGGACAAAGATGAAACTGGGTAAGAATGGCATGTCTTTAATACCGTCTGGTATAGTTCAAAAAAAGTAAGTAAAGCTTTTGGTCTCTTAATCTTCAGAGCTTAAATAAAATTAGCAGTTACTGTCTTTATCTCAGTATTTGCTAGTTGAAGCACTTAGAATTGCTTTAAAACAGCTGTGGCTTCTAATTTAGACCTGAAGAGGTCTTTCTTACCTGCCACTTTTTGTAGGACAAAAATAATGGAATTTGGTGTTTTGGTTAATATGCTCTTTGTCTCTGAAAGAAAAGATTAGGGATCTTTAAAAATTGACTCCTGATATGAAGTCTGGGAGCTATTATTTAATGCTGGCTTTTTTTTTTTTCTTTTTCACCAAGCAGGACTAGTTGAAAAAAGTTAATTACTCTGATACTTTGAAGACCTCAGGACCATATATACCTTGAATGGTTCTTCCATTCATTATCATTGCACACCTATAAGGTGAGACAACGGGTGCTATATGGACCTGATATTGGTATATTTTAGAGCTCAGTGTTGTGGTATGTGTGAATTAGGTCAATAACTTTACAGTCTTTTGTCACAAGACATCAAGAAGAAAGAAGTAGGACAAGAACGAAATACTTTTAATGTAAAAAAATGACTCAAATGAAATTCCTTTCTTCTCCACCTGCATAGTCTTAATGGTTGACTACTAACTTAGAGAGTTCTGAGACCACTAGCAGCTTAATGTTCTAAATAGATTTCCTATGTGGCTGTGTAACCGAAAGTGTGATACTGTTGAAAAACTGATCACACATTCACATAAGCTACTAGTCTAAAATGCCTATTTAACATGCTCATGCGTATATTAGCTTCTCTGAGATTTTGCGTTTGGGTTTTTTTCCTTCACACTTTACAAACACCCAAAAGAATAATGAGAATGAAGAGACAAATTAGGAGAGAGGATGAATAATACGATGTGGCGCTTAGAGACATGGTTTAGTGGCGGACTTGAGAGTGTTACGTTTATGGTTGGACTTGGTGATCTTAAGTGTCTTTTCAACCTAAATGATTCTGTAATTCTGTACGTATCCACTTGCACTATGCTTATTTTTTTAATTGCTATAACTAAATAATATAGAATTACAAGGAGCTGGAAAACTGATAGATATCGCTCTGGTAGGTACTTCAGCTGTTAAATCTGATACATCAGTACATTAAGGATATTTAAAGAAAACCTGAAAGATGGGGGTTTTAGTACAAAGTTCAATGTTACCAACATGTTAAAGTTTGAAAACTAAAGAAGAATGAATATGCAGGCATAATTGAATCCTGATATGACAACATGCATAAAGTTTAATATCTGTCAACCTTTAGCTGCTTTTTTACATATGGTCTAAATGCTATGAAAAAAAAGATAAATATTTGAAACTTAGTTTGATTTTATGGAGGGTTTTACACTGCTGCTATGACAGTTTTCGGATAAGTACAGCATTATAAAAAAAGGCTTTTGCCATTGTCTTGATTTAGATACAATCAAGAAAGTGCCAATTCAGAGTTAAGAACATAATACTGAAACACTTTCCTCCAGATGCAGAAGTTTTAAACAGGAAAGTCTTTTATGTATGTTCAGAAAAGAAAAACAGTGCTTGAACTCTATACAAGGTATTTATAGATTCATTTCTTTGTGTGCTTGTAAACTAGCATGGATGTAGCACTTTGAAGTACTCAATCCTGCAAGGAGTTCTGATTTGTCAAGTCTTATAAAAATGTGTCATCATCATCAGACAGTCTTTTTTTTTTTGAATCTGGGATACTATGAAAGTGCAAAGTTGTTGTTTGGAAATGATGAGTCTTACCACTTCTTTAGAAAAAATTCAGGTAGTAATTTAATGGTAGTTGTAGTGGTTCTGTGCTTTCTTCAACCACTGTAAAACAGTATTCAGTAACAGCATTGTTTGCATTTGGATATTTCTATATCGTCATGCAACCTATTGGTCCCACATACTTTACTTTTTAATGTCTAGAGAGTACAATTAGATGCATGCTGCACTTAATGGATGTGTAGAAATATTATTTGTCATAAGTCATTGTATTGATACGGTAACTTCCAGCCCGAAGTAGCTTCTAACCATTGAAATTCTTTTAATATCACGTTCTTTAAACTCGGGCTTTGGCTTTAATAAAAATAGCAATTTTGTCAGTGATACTACCGTTTACCCATGCCACTCTCCAAGTCTCCATCGAAAACTTTCCTCTTAACTGTGTGTGTGGGGGGAAGGGGTTACCTTAAATGGTCACTAACTTGTTCTTACTGTCTGCATGCTTATTGCTAAATAAATCTGGCAAATCTCAACATGACATCATGAGTTCAGATGTGTATGTCTGTTGGCTGGTAGAAGTAAGCCAGGCTCCTGTGTATTCTTCTAATGACTGATGTCACACCAATAACCAAAGGCATGGCCCTCCAAAAATAAGCAAAGAAGCAAAAGCAGTCTGAGGCTATTGACCACCTTGTCCTACTTAATGCATATTACCTGGTTCTGTTTCATCGGTCAGGCGTTTTTAACTGCGTTTAGAAGGCTATGAGGAAGAGCAACCTTTTGCTGAGGTTGTCACTTGGTTAGGCTCAAAATGACAGCCTTTAAAAATAGCTACTGTTAAAAAGTTCATGAAGTTGTTCTTATTCAAGATGCTCCTGTTAAATGAAATACATTTTAACTAGAAGAACTATGCAGCAATTATAAAAAAATACTTTTCTCATTTTTTGAGATTAAAGTAATTTTTCCAGCCAGCTTCCTAGAATTTTGTTTCTAGAAACCCAAATTCTAATGTGTTTAGAGAACAGGTGTGCTATAATCCAGAGATTTTTAATTGAACAATGTTTTTGCTCACAACATGACTGAAAGCTCTAACTCCTAGTAAAGGGTGTCTTGCACTGCCTTCTCAGATCTAGCATTCTGCAGTATGGATGCTGATGTGTTTGGATAGGTTGTACTAAAATGTATTTCAGTAATCTCCTGTGATCATCTTTGTCCTTTTAAAATTTGACAAATGAAAATAGTGGTAAATTATTTCTGTAATAAATAATAGGGAAAAGGATTTTTTTTTTCAAATTTATCTGCTTTATATAAGTGTAGGTTCCACAGTTAAAAAAAACCAACCACAGTTTATTTGTATCTGGTAGTAATAAGTTATCAATAATACATTTACAGGCTAAAAAAATTTTTGAACATATTAAAAAAAAAACCCCAACTTTTTGCATAGTGCTACTCAGTGGTAAAACTTTACTTAAAACTTTATCTGTTATTTTGGTTGTGTTGTTCACCAGCTTTCCATATTGTATCTAACATTATAGCATTAACTTATAGTTCCATTAAGTTCCTATGACACTGAAATCAGTCAGTCCTTTTTTCTTTTTCCTTTGTGAAAACATATGGCTGTTTACTTTATGCTGGGATACAATTTGCAAAAATGTGTCCTAAAACAGAGCCTGGGCTTTGACATGAAGATTGGTTTGTGCTCTTTGAGCTGGTCTGGGAACATGCTGTGGCCATTCTCTAAACTCTCATGATTCTTCTTGTGCCTTTCTTTATTTCCATGCTCTGCTTCACACTTTGCCACGTGTACCTTTTCAATCTACAGCGTAGGCTGTTGAGCATTTGGTGTGTTGGGTATATTCTGCCTTACCTCCAAACACATCAGAGTGTAATTCTTGCCTTTTGTGTTTGGCCGGGCGCTGCTGTGCTAAGTGTCCTTGCACCTGCTGTACAAGTGAAGAGCCTGAAACAAGTTTAGCTCCTGTTGGTTTGTATTATTTTCCATAGCTATGAGCTGATACTCTAGAATAAGGTATATTCCAAATCCCAGAGGTTTTTTGGACATAGCTACGGAACAGATTTTTTCATTGAGTTGCAATTATGTGTGTTTTTTTCTTAAGGGCTTATGCTTCCTGTTTTGAGGGAAACTAAATTTCCTGCTTCCAGAAAGCTGTTAGTTTGGCAGAGTTGGAGACAGCAGTAACATGTCCTCGCACTATAAAATATATATCTGCTTCTGTGTGTGCCTCTATGAAATCTGGGTAAATGTCGCCCCTTAAACGAAATCTTATTGAAGTCCTGACTGGCATGTGCTATTTGACTCTAGACTTGCTGGCAATTCCTGAGCCTCTTCTGTTCTCATGTATAGAAAAGGGAAGAATTCTTTTAAGTGTACAGAAAGAAAGAAAATTATCTCATCTGAGAAGAATATTAAAAAACCACCCGGTTCTTTGTCAGAGAACTGAGAGTAGCCTCAAGTTTATGGGCGAGAGCTGATTTTATCAGAGAACGTGATGTATATTGTAGGGGAGTCTGAGACTGTACGTGCTTCTCCCGGACGACCGGTGAGGCGGCCCCTGCCGGCCCCGGCGCTGTGCCGGGTCTTTCTCCGCGCCCGTTGCGCTGTGTGTCGGCGGGGCGGGCGCCTGGCGCTCTCCGTGGTGCTGAACATAGGGCGCGGCAGTCGGCGCGAGGATGGCGCTCTCCGCGGTGCCAGGCGGCCGCCGGGTGCCTGCCGCTCTCCGTGGTGCTGAACGAAGGGCCGCCTCGGCGTTTTGCCTTCCCTCGCACTGATGTCAGAACCAAACAAGCTTTTACTTCCTGTTACGCAAACCAGTGCGTTTCCTTACTAGCAAGATCTCTTTCGAGGCCCAACTTACATGACTACAACTGTCCAGTCCTTTTATGTAGTCAGTGTGGTGAGCTATAACATTGATTACAGTGAACACTGTGAAGGTAAGTGCGGTGAATTATTTATCTGGAAATGTGTGCCATGCCATTTGGTAGTGGCTTCCTGAAAGCCTGACAAAAAGACAAAGAAGTCAAAATAAAAACAAGCACTAGTATTTTTCAGGGAGCTCTCTCAGTTAGCAAATTAAGAAATCTTTGAGACTATTTAAATGAGCAGCAGCATTTTACTCACATTGTCAAGACTCTAAAAGAGGACTTCAAGTTTGATTTCTTAAAGCTGACTTAGGGAGCATACAACACACAACTTCATGATTTCCTCAGAATTTGTACCTGGTTTAGTTCCATTTTGGAATAATTTCATCCTTTTAAAGATTTTTAAAAAGTTGGAAACACAGTTTTCGTGTCATAAAATTAATTGTGTTCTATTTCTGAATAGTGTCCAAAGTATCTTAGTATTAGCCCTTGTAGTTCTCAAAAGAAGTGGACATTGTGTCTTGAAATTATATACTACTAAAAAACATTTATTTTGATGATTAATCAAAAGCGGTGATATAGGTCTGTAAGATGGCTACCTTTTTCACCCTGTTTCTCCACTTAGGTGTTGCTAGTTTTTGGTTTGGGAAGCTTTGAACTTAATATCACTGTTCTGAGAGAAAATTCATTTGTTTGCATGTGGAACAGTTCTTGTAGAGTGAAGATCTCTGCTGTGGTGTTTGTTTTTGCCAAGGGCAAACTACTGTTATCTCCTCAATGCAAAGGCAATTGCTTAGCTTTGAGAACTTTGCAGTGCATTATTTCAGAGTCTAAATGCCCACAAACAGATGTAATGGAAATATATAACCTTAAATTCCTCTAGGGATCTCTATACCTGAGAGGATCAAATCAAGTATGCAAATATTCAAGAAATAAATCTGTAAGGAAATAAGGCTCAGAGACCGAAGCACAGTTTGTAGAATAGAATAGAATAGAATCATTAAGGTTGGAAGTGACCTCAAGGATCATCTAGTCCAACCATCCCCCCACCACCTATTACCCACTAAACCACGTTTGTAGTAGCCCTTTGGCCTACCTTGTTTTCCTTGCAGCAGTTTAACCTCTAATTATATAGCAGATGTGTCAACTATATTCTAGCTAGATGATTAGAAGGTAAATGGGATCCTTTCTTACCAAGAGGCAGATTGGGGAATTTGTACATCTGTCACGTAACTATTTATTTTTTTTTTTCCCCTTCCCTTCAGTATGCTTCTCAAGATTTAACTGTCTTAGGAAATTGCCTAAAGCTACCTGCGCAACAGATTTGTAGTGGTTGTTTGTGACATGACCTGATTGGGAGAGATTAACATCCCAAAACTGAAAAAGGGGGTTTGATTGGATGTTGGGGGCAGTACTGCCACGCCTCTCCCAGCACATGGGCATTGAGTTACGGTTGCAAGTATATGCTGAATCAGTCTGTAACAGGAGAAAAAAGTTGATTCAGGCTGAATACAGGATGAATTCCTAAGCTAAGCCTGTTCATTGGAGAGCTGTGAAAGACTATTTTTGCAAGTCTGTCTTTTATCACAGTGGAATTTCCAATCTGTGAAAATAAGCATACTTGAAGTAATTAGATAAATTTGACTTTCTAATTCAAGTTACTGATTAGTTACATGACAACTTGGGGTATAATTCATAGCTGGTCTTTTCTTATACGCTTGTTTCCCTTTTTCTTATGTGCTTGTGTTTGCCTTTATAGATGGTGTGTTACCTGCTATCTGAGACTCCCAGTAGGCTGCATCAGGTGTTCAAACAGATGAATTTCCTGGCAGTTACCCCTCACTCAGTTTATACCTTCCTTATGCTTGTTTTTGAAAGAGAACTACATTGCTTTCAAACAGAAACCATGTAGTACAGTAGACGGCATAGCTTATTTTTAGGATATTTTTGTCTGTTCTCATGCAACTGGGACAGGGTGGAAGCTAAATGTACAATGCAAACTTCTGAACATGCATTGGATATGGGTGGGGTATGGCTTAGAGAGCATTGACAGCTCATTTCATATCTTGCTTTCTGAAGTATGGTACAGTATAACCAGCTGTGAACCTTCTGTGTAATGTAGCTTAAGAACCTTGTAAAACAGCCTGTATTGCTTTCATTGCAGATGCTCACAAAGCACAGAAAACTGACATTTTCTTTTCTTGCATAGGCTGAGAAACTCAGATGATCAGGTTTCTTTACCTTGTGTCAGTTCTGGTTTGTGTGTCTGTGGTTTGTTGTTTGTTTGTGGTGTTCATCCCAAAAATGTGAGGTATTGACAAAGTTCCTTATTTGACTGACTCATCAGGTATGGCGAGTTTTTGTTGGAGGTGAAAAATTCTGAACAGATATACCTGTGTACTTTTCTATGATGAATTGCTGGAACAGTAGGAGTTAATGTCTTCCATTTAATATGGAATAATATTAGTATTGTAAAAGAGGCAAATCTAGCAAATAGTTACAATTTAAGTACTCTTAAAATAAACACACTGTAGTCCAGTTGCCAAACAGAAGCAATGGTAGGAGCCTTTATTACAGTTGTATTGGATGACTTTTAAAGAATGTTCACTAATATAGCTCTCTAGAAGGTGAGGTCCAACTGGATAACCATAATAAGAAAACACAGGTTTGGGGCTGGTAACTGAGTGCTCAGGTTGAAGAGCTACAGGATTCCCCTTACTGTATTTAATGGGAGAAATGGAAAAGAGATGCTGTAGGGCAGACCAATATAATTGTATGCTTTTACCAGGACATCAATTTCTTGTAGGTCTCTAATGGAGATACTACAATTTTCCTATTTAAGTATACACAATCTTTTTTTTTTTTTTCCTTCTTTTTAATTGAATGGTTTAGGAAACCTGTGGTAGAAGAAATTTCACACTGTAAATATCTTACTAGATAGATACTAGGAAAAAATGTATTCAGTCTTTTGTGGGACTGTTTTTAGGAAATTTAAAATTAGGTACATCTTCTCTGCTGTTTGTCATACACGTGTGTGGTTTCTCCAGGTGTATCATAGACAAGTAGACATTAAGGTGGACTGAAAACTGGCTCAACTGCTGGGCTGAAAGTGCTGTTGTCAGCAGCATGAAACCCAGTTGGAGACCAGCCACTAATGGTGGATGCTAGAGGCTGCTACTGAGGGCAGTACTGTTTAACATATGTGTTAGTGACCTGAGTGATGAGAGAGAATACACATTCAGTAAGTCTGTAGACAATAGAAAACTGGAACAAGTGGTTGATAAAACAGGTAGGTGTGCTGCTAGTCACAGCTGGACAGACTGGAGAAATCCATCATGCAAAGCCCTGCATCTGGGGCAGAATAGCAAATATGTGGTTGGAATTGACTGGCTGGAAAGCAGCTTTTCAGAAAAGGCCCTGGTGTCCTGATGGACAAGTTGAACGTGAGCTAGCAATGTGGCAAAGGCGGCCAACAGCATACTGGACTGCATTAGAAAGGGTGTTGCCAGCAGCTCAAGGGAGGTGATCCTTCCCCTCTGCTCAGCACTGGTGTAACTCAGGTGAGTGCTGGGTCTAGTTCTGGGCTCTGCAGTAAGAGAGAGACGTGGACGTACTGGAACAAGTCCAGGCCACTAAGATGATTAAAGGTCTGGACCATCTGTCATACTAAGAGAGGCAGAGAGCTGGAACTGTTTAGCCTGAAGAAGAGAAGGCTCAGGGGGATCTTATGAATCTGTGTGTATACCAGATGGTAGGGAGTAAAGAAGACTGAGTGAGCATATTCTTAGTGGTGCTTCATGAAAAGACAAGGCAATGGACACAAACTAAAACATAAAAAAATCTATTTAAGCATAAGAAAACACTACTTTTTCTGTGAGGATGGTTGAATATTGGAACAGGTTATCCAGAGAGGTTGAGGAGTCTCCTTCCTTGGAGATGCTCAAAACTGACTTGAACAAGGCCCGGCACAGTCTGTTCTAGCTGACTCTGCTTTGAGCAGGGAAATTGGACCTCCAGAGGTGCCTTCCAGCATCAGCTCTTCTGTGATTCTATATATGTCTTGTTTCTATGACAGTTAATGTGTTGAACCTTTAAGTTGTTGGTGTGAAATGACAAAACTAATATCCAATATTGTGTAGACAGTGAGAGGTAGCTAGGAATTATGAATGCTTTTGACTGTAAGATAGATACTTTTCAGTAACCTACAGGTATCCCAGTGGACCACTCCAAACTTGTCCTGGATTCATCTCAGGCTGAGCTTTGAGAATAAACTTCAGCTATTAAGTGGTGTGATTTAAGAAAAAGCAACTGTGCCACATTCTTTGCCTGCTTTACAGTTTTGCTCCCATAACCTTAAAAAAAAAAAAAAAAAAGAAAAGAAAAAGAGGGGAAGCTTAGGGATCGATCCTTAGTTTGAACATGAATTTGGGGTTTTTTTCATTAAAATTGGGATCATTTTTTGCAGCTAAAGGAAAGAGAAATTACTTCAAGGTAGTATGATATTTCTGGGGAAGTGGCTCAAATTCTTCTGCAGTTATTAAAAATGCCATGAATAGGCAAGTTTCTGTTTGGAGTGTCATTTTTTTTCATGTGGAAAGTTAGCATTTACCATTAAACTTCTAGAGATGATTTGTAGTTGAGGCCTTCCATAAAGTGAAAAATGCTGTAGATAAAATACTGAGTTGGGAGTCTTGCAATGTATGCTTTTCGCTAATATTTCTTTCCTGCAAGGCTGCATGCTTGTTTGGAAGACTCCATGCCTTTCTTTCTCTTAAACAAGCCTGGAAAGTAGCGAGGCAATTATGAGCAGGAAATGGACTTATTTTCCAGTGTGCCATTCAAACCACGGATGAGGAATTCTTTTTTACTGTGTAGAGGCTGCATGGTATAGTCTTGTCTGATTGGCCTCTTCTGTTGTGAGGAACCACTAGATACTGGAATTGTGTAGAATCTGCAGAAGTTCTTGAGGAAATAGAAATCAAAACATATCGAGTATTGAGAGGAAAAGACCTGCAGACTGAGGGAGTGTGAAAATGGACTTTGTTTTGATAGGGAAGAGAAACCAGGAGGACTTTTTCCTCTGCCTTACTATACAGTACTGCCGTTTCTTTGGGGAGACGGAATGCAAGAAACCTTTGCTAACGTTTTCATCAGCTCGACACTTGAAGGACTCATCAGTAAGAATGAATAATAACATGTAGAAGTATTATAATGCTGACTATGCATTGCTTTCAGCTTTATAAGCAAACTAAGAGTAAAAGATACCACCTTTCTTTAGTGTCAACTTAATTGAGTTTCTTCCAAAAATACTTGTGACATTTTCAGTTGATGGCACTCAAAAATACGGCTTTGGATGTCCTCTGGAACAGATTTATAATGGATATGCTTAATTTTACTTTATATTTCCACAGTTGTTGTTCTTTCTCTACCACCCCTGCTTTCTGTCCCCCACCCTGCCTTGCCAGATAAAAGAAAAGAACATATCTTTTCATTCTAAATAGTTAATTTTTTTAATTCTAGCTTCAGTTCCCAATATTAGTGAGTACTTCCACAAAAAATATTTTTTTTCTTAAAATTTCTTAAAAGTAAGACAACTTGTCTTACTTACCCTTAGCTACTTAAATATATGTGTTTAGCTAGGCCATGTATGGAGAAATCCAAACGCAGTCATTGGCCAAAGGGATTTTCATGATGAACGTCTATTGAAAACTAACTGGTTAAAAACATGATACTCGAGATGGTAAAAGTTAATAGGGGGTTAGGTTCCAAGGTGGAACAGATTAAAATTTAAGGATAAGTTTTTAGTCTTGAATTATAATGAAAGTCAGTTTGAATTATAAAGTAGGGAAATAGATTTTGAAGGAAAGATTATAATTTTTTAGGCTTTGGATTATTTTGAGTCTTAAGACTTATTTTTCTATCTAGTACAAGTAACTACGTGACAACTATTTCTTTCTGATTAAAATAAAGTTTGTATCAAGAATAATTTAGCCAAGTCTAGCCAAAATTGGGAGGCTTAAAATAGCAGTTATATTGGCATAAATGATACTGGCTGTTAGACATTTTTATAGTGGCCCTTTCAAAATAGTATTGATTTTAGAACAAAATAGAGGAACTTAAGCTTTATTTCTGATAATAAATGGAATCAGCTGACTAATCTTACTCCTTTTATATGCATATGTTTTTCACTCTAAATCTGTATGTGTCATGGATTTGTTGTTGAAATACTTGTGCAGAAAATTTCAACTTCTGTTCATCCTTTTAGGTTCTGATCACTTTAATATCAGTGAATGTCATCTGTAATATCAGTGAAGCCATCTGATTTCACTGAAGAAAACTCAGCTTTTAAGTGCCAGCTTTCATATATTTTGCACCAAAAGACTGCTTATGTGCATTCTCTTTCAGGGAGAAATATCAGTTGCTTTTTATGAAGAAAAGGAAAAAAGTATGTGCAGTGGTGAATTGGCAAGTATGTTTTCCTTTTTAAAAAAAAATTAAAGCAAGGGAGGGAGGAAGAGAAATTTGAGTGAGATTGTCTAGACAAAAAAATCCAACTTCATTAACTGTGGCTTGAATGACCATTAAACTGATGATACAAAATAAAGAAACCAAAAAAGGAAAGGGTCAACTTACTATGACTAACAGGTAACTAAAGCAGATGGGAATACTGCATCTGTATTCATTCTGTAATGTAGTTCAGAAACAATGATGATCTAGGGTGAATCAAATAATTTTTAAGTCGTAGTGTTAAAGTAGTCTGAGAAGCCTTGTAAAGAACTGCTGTATTTTGCTAACGTTTGTATAGCAGAGCTTTCATTAAGTGTTTAGGACTACTTAGCTTGATTTACAGGTATTGGCTGAGTTGAAAAATAAGTGCTGATTTCCAAGGAGACATTACAAAATGCTTAAACTATTTCTTGTTGGTATTTGCTCCCGTTCTGACTAACTCTTGAATGTTTTTTTTAAACACTTTTCCTCTTTCATAACAGTCTTTCTGCAATGTGTTCTTGGGTTGTATTAAAACCTGTCATCACAAAAATATTTTTGGTGTCATAGATTCAGACTTAAACTACATTAAACTCTATTCTGACTTATTCTGCAAGTTGGTTTTACGCTGTGGCACTGAAAGCAAACTTGTATGCAGGTAACAAAACTAAATGTCTGTTAACCATGTGGATAGTATACTGCTTAGAAATAGCTGTGGTTGAAAATGGCATAATAGAAATGTATGGAATTGGATTGCTGAGCTCTGTAAACTTACGTAACTCCATTAGAGTCAGCAATGCAAATGTGGAACAGCTGAGCATTTCTCTTGGAAACAGATGTCATGTAGGAGCCAAGTGGGGGATTATGTGCCAGGTCATACAAAGCAGTAGTGGTGATGTCTCCCCTCTAGCCAGGGAAACAGTTCTGTATTATTTGGTTTATAGTAAAGGGGTGAGTTTTACCTGTATCTACCTGCTTCTCATCGTTCTGTCAAGGTCTTCAAGTCTACTTTTTTCTTCTATAAAACTGGTTTTGTTCAAGATTGTGCAGATAATTCTGGGATGTTCTACTCCTGAAAATTAGGTAAATTGAATCTGGCTAGTAGGCTGTCCATCTGCAGCATTCTTTGATGGGCATCTTAGACATTACTTCTAGTCAGTGGCTAATGTTCAACTGAATATCCAACCCATGTCTTGTAGTCTTAGTCTATTATTATTATCAAATAGCTCTTTTCATTTAATCTTTATTCCCCAGGATGGGGCCTCCACAACT
>VWZZ01002570.1:310493-327196 GCA_013399095.1 Psophia crepitans | reverse complement strand
AAGCCTGTACCCTTCCATCCCAAGGCTCCACTCATAGGTGCCATCTCACCACGTCTCTGTAACACCAGTGAGGTCATAGCCCTGCAGGCATGCGCACGCTTCCAACTCCTCTTGTTTATTCCCCATGAAACCCGCATAGAGGCATTTCAGCTGGGCCCCTGATGAGGCTGACCTCCTGGCTGGGAATCCCTTGAAGTTTTTCCCCAGAGCTTCCTTGTTGGTTCCCATTGCCTCAGGAGCCCCTGAATCATCTCTACACTTTAAGCATGCTGCAGTGTGTCCAGCACATCCCCGAGTAATAGCCTGAAGGCCCTTGCCAGCACCCTGTCCCTGCAACCTGGGCATGTTGTCCCAGCACTTGTCACAGGCAAGGCTGCTTCACCTCCCCACCCCCTTCGTGCTTGATGTTCTTTCCACCCACCAAGAACTGCCTCAACAAAACCTCAGGAAGAGATGGGAATAAGAAAAATAGTAGTTTAAACATGAGGGGGAATATCATGGAAAGGCCTTCAGTTTTCCTTTTTCATTTGACATGCCTCTGCTGTTGCCTCAAGCTTCCCCTGAAAGCATTGCTTTCAGTTGAAAACATGGCATTGTGCAACCCTGTGTTTTGGGTACAGAAAAAAAAAGAAAAAAAAGATGTTTATTTATGCCTATTTTAGCCAGTTTTTGAAAAATCAAGCTGTGGTGTTTCTATGTTGCATGTTACTGTCTACAACAGAGTTCTGCATGCCGGTTTGGATACCATTCACAGCTCTTAAAACACCAACTGTGCTGGCTGGGGCACAGGGATGGAGCCAGTCAGAGCTGTAAGGTCAGTTAGGTGTCAGTACTTGAACAGCTTAGTGAAGCTCAAGGTCAGGCAGCATTTCAATCAAACATGGTGGTCTAAAGTAAAGGGGAAAAAGGCCTTTGGTGAGAGAGTAAGTTTGGTGATGGGAGACAGGAGTGTGAGCTGAGTCTTCACACTGCTGTATAGTACAATTTTTGAGGTGGACAATCTGTGTAATGTATTGCTTATTTATTGCATTGATTTCATTGGCAAGGTTTAATAGGATGTCATATGTAAACTTATGGGACTATTCAGCTCGCAGTCTATCATAAAAGGGAACTTTTTAGTTGTAACTAATAATTACAGAGCATTAACTTGGAGTTCTGGTCCAGATCACAGAGCAATTATTCACATAACTTTCACCAGATGAGGGCAAGCTGGGCGCTCATCCCCACTCAGCCATAGGCAACGGTCCTCAGTCCTCAGACACATCAGTGTCCTTATGTCCAAGGTGCAAACGTAGAGCTGGGAATAAATGCCACAGTCGGGGTGACTCTGGTTACTTTGTATGTGTCAGCTCAGGCCAGGCTGCTGTGCCAAGCACCACAGTGTATTTTCCCTCGACTCAGATTGGGAGCAGTAGCACCTTACGAACTGGTCTGCTCTGTGTTACTGATTGAAAAACGAATAGGCACCACTCATTTTTTAGACACATTTTTAGATCACGCTTGGCAAAACCCAAAATGGTTAACAGACACACTCTCGCTTCAGATTATGTTTCAAATTGAACTGACACCTCTCTCTTTCCATTTACTTTAAAAACAAGTAATATATCATTGACATGCCTCAAATGAGCAGCTGGCTAGCCCTATTATTTTTCTTGAGAGGAAAAAACCCCACAAAACAAAACCTAATAGCCAAAACAGAACTAGTTTAGTTGCAATACAATAGACTACATTTTTGGCTGTAAACGTTACTTGTGGTGTACTACAGTGTTAGTAATTCTTCTACCCTGTGGATAAGACAAAAATTAATATGGTGGTTCTAAAGTGTATACACACACACACACAAAAAGCCCCAAACCTTATTCTTTTTGGATGTGTTTGTGCTTATCTAACCATAATGGTTAAAACTATTTTGGCAGTGTAACAGTGCATTATATAGTTTATTGCTTTTTGTTTTGGAAAATGAAAGCTGCTAAGATATTGTGGTTTGGAAGCTGTCTGCAGAGCGTGTGTAGTGTTTCTCACAGGCGTACACTTTCACTGTACTTTTGTTTTGTCAATGGTTTACAGACTTCTCATATAGTTAGACTTTTATGTACCTTTTTAAAGCCCCTTAAACAGTGTAGGTAGACTCTCAGCTGGTTTAATTTGAGTCAGTCTTATGATATGAGCAGAGTTATGTGTTATACCATAATAAAATTAATAATAATATATTATACCACCCTGGGAGCTGTAGGGTTTTATGCACTATTATTACAGTTTTTGATTCCTTACTTAATAACTACATTTGTATTCCTTTAACCCTCCCTTAAAAAAAGTTTCCTATCTATAAAAAAGATATACCTTTCTGAGATTTATTGAATAAATAAGAGAGAATGAAATTCCACAACCTTTTTTTATTGTGTGCAGTGTCCAATGCCAAGACACATACAGAAGCAGTAAATGCAGAGAGTGAATAGAGCAAAGGAATTCCAGGGGAAATGACATGAGGGATGTGTGGTGGGGGCTGATTCTGATGGGATTGCAACAGCAACAACAAAGCCAGGTTTTGTGCTGAGGAAGGTTCACAATGTCCGTGGCACACGGCTTAGGTTATTTTTTCAGGACACTCAATATACAGAGAGATATTATGAGGGATAATGTCAGGATGGAGCTAGGGCCTAACACTCATTTGGGGTTGGGAACGCTGTTTGGTAGCTTTACACATACGGACACTGCGGCCATCAGAGTTGTATCAGAGTCCCGCTTTGCCTGGAGACCTGCAAGGTAGCCTGGGGTTACCACTGGGGTGTTGATGGATCACATACGTTGTTCCCACCAGTACTTTCAGCTCTTATGGTTGTATTCTAATTACCTCTCATGACTTTAAATCAAGATTTGTCTTGCACTCAGTGTGCTGGGTGGTGATGAGGAGTCTCCTTGTCTATTTTGCTCAAAACAAATCCAAGTGTGGTGAGATTCCAAGGATTACTAGGGGAAAAATAAGAGTTTCAGTTCAAAGGTCATAGCAGAGGTATGAACTCTGTCAGGCCTCGATGGGCCAGACCTCTTCATTGCCCAATGTTGTCCCAGTGGAAATCCCTAACTTGGGATACATAAATTTAGTTTGAGGAATGTTTCACAGATTTCTGTATTTCCTCCTCTTTACAAATAAAATGGCGAGCTGACATTTAAGCACATCTCAGTGTCTTTTTCATCCTCTTTTCCTCCCACTTGATTGGCACTATGAGTGGAACAGTATCTTGAGCAAGAAAAAACTGACAGCTTTTAAAAGGGATAAAAAAGTTCTTTGTTCACTTTTACCTCAGGACAGAAAGTCTGGTGAAAGTACAAGGAAATAAATGACTAACTCATTAAAGCCATTGTCAAAGAGAATGGGCTCCCATTCTGTATGGTCCAACATGTAAGTTGACAGGAAATGGGGAAATATTTTTCTAGTGGAAAAATACTGTCTCCAAGGTAGTTATGACAGTGAGCAGAAGCTGAGTAGTGCCCAGGTGCCAGCCTCCTCCCGCCACAGCCATGGCTCACAGGCAGCTTGCCTGGCTGTGCCTGGCAGAGCGTTCACCCTCAAGCGTGCCTGGGCAGGCACCACAGATTATGGCCTCCCAGTATGCCTGGGGCCATGTCTGCAGGCACACAGTACATGGAGAGGAGTCTGGCCATGAAGAAGTGACCCATGGTCCAAGCATGGTAGAGAAATTCAGAGCCTGAGGTATCAACGTTTTGAGTAAGGATACAGGTTTTAAAGACTAAAACACATGGGGAATGCAGACTGAATTTTGTATGTGATTAAGTAAAGCATGCGCTTAATAAACATAATCAAGCAGCTATTGCAGTGACTCTACATGCAGTGGTTGTTATAACACTATTCTTTTGTTATTGCCTTCTGTTACTGTAGCCATGCATTGATGTATGATAAAGATATGTGGGCGTAATAAATACTAGGGTGTTCTCATCTGTGGTATGCCACTGAGGAGACTAAAATCAATTAAAAAAAAGAGATAATAAAGAAAATGAGTCTTAGAGGGTGAAGCTATATATCAAATTATGTAAAATACCGATCAGGTTTATTTTGTGCTTTTACTGCAAAAATAAATTGCAGTAGGAATTGGCTTGCATAAGACATAATAGCAGGTAGTGCTATTACGCACCTTTGCCTTCGCTGCCAGGATCTGCCCCTGCCAACACAGCCACGCTCTGACACTTACTAAGGGTCTCCTTTTTTATGTTAATCTAGCTACTGGCACCCCAGCATCTGCACCAGGGCTCCCTGGCAGCGCATGGGGGCCAGCAGACATCTGGTGGTGGGAGCCAGCATGGCCAACAGCCTGGAGAGATGCTGGCCTCACAGCAGTGCTTGCATGCCATGCTGCCAGGCTGGTTCATCCCCTCTTTCTCAAGAACGTCCTCTTCCCTGTCTCCACCTGCAGCCATGCAATCCCCCCAGATGTGTACCAGATATCAGGTGGGGCCCACATACTCCTACGAACTGAATGCAAACTTATTTCCAACATCTCTTCCAGGGACCACAGCCTGCCTGCTGGCTCGACTAGGAAAGATAAGTCTAGGTCTAGGCTCAGTTCCCAGATCCCAGAGATAGCCGCTGTGGAAACAAAGGTGCTGTTCTGCAGCCCAGGCAAGCACTTTAAACCCATGGGTGTTGCAAAGGGGCCCCTCTGCTCGTGGCAGTGTTTGAAGGAAAGTGGCAGCCATGAGTGCGTTCGGCATGCTTTGCAAATGCCTCTCTGATCATGGCCCTTCGGAGATTTAGGCAGAGGAATGCCTGGTTCCCCAGCTGCTCAGCCCTGTCAGAATGGGCCCATTCTGGGAACGTGCTGAGATGTGAACCCCGGCACCGGGGAAACATTGCAGCCAAAGAGGAAAGTGTGTCTGGGGTTTAGGTGCCCGCAGGCTTATGTGGCAGCTGTGCGGTGGTATTCGGTGTCTTAATTTTGCATTCGCCACCCAAATTCTGCTTGAGACCCCTCGCTTGAATCCAGGGTCTGGTTGCATCTGACCCACTTAGAGTGCATTAACTGGTGCACACAAACACCCCTTCTCTTTCTAAATGGGTCTTCACCTCTCTGTCTGCCTATATTCCCTTATTTCACCTCCTATTGACTCCATCCCTTTATCGGGCCCCTGAACCTTCCACCTCTTCTGACTCGCAGGCCTGATGCACCCCAGCAGGTCCTAGTCCTTCCTGGGTGGATCTTGGCCGAACCTGGCCTTTCCTCCCCGCCTCCCTGCCCAGGACCTTCCCGGTGCTGGCCACACACCACACTGGTGCCCTGTCTGCCTCCAGTCATTCCCAAACACCTCCCAGTTTTCTCTGAGGCTGCAGTCAGCGTTCCTCCGTGATTTTCTGGCAACAACTGCTGCTCTCCCCAGAGCTGTGGAGCAAGCACTCATTCCTGAGGAAAGGGATGATTTTTAAGTGGGAACTACAGATTTTTTTGAGATTTTTTTCATTTATTGTTTCCTGCCTAGAAGTCTTCTCTGTGAAGGGACCGCAGGTAACGCTTGACAGTGTATTGCGTAAACTGGTGCAATTATGTGTTTGTTCTGGTAAACAAACAGGGTGTAGAACCCAGCCAGTTCCCAGGTTTCATACTTTCTCCAAATGTTTTGACAGGGAAGAATTCACATTCAACTTCCTCTGTTGTTGCAAAGGTTCAAAGCATTTATACTTGGCATATGGTTTTATTTTATTTAGAGTTTTATTTATCTTTGTTTTCCCTGAATATAGAAGCCACCATAACTAAGCTGTACTGTAATTCAAATACATGGTTAACTACATAGTGAAACAATGCAAAGCAATTTAAAAAAATTAAAAATTAATGAACTCAGTACTAGACCGCAGCATATTTCCAAATGAAACCATCACTGCCCCACAGAATCATTACATCGCCTGCATGGTCGGATAAAATTAAAGTTACCTCCACAACCATTTTTCAGCAAAATGACAATGGAAACTGTACAAATATAGTTATATATGTATGTATACATACATTGGCTAATATTACTTGAACTTCATTTCTTTCTACAGTATCCTTGATTATACAGTTGTTACCTTTGATATATATCAGTACAAGCCAGAGAAGAACCATGCCCCACCACTGACAGGCAATCATACCATCATGTTCTCAAATGTAACCTCCGTAACATGCATGTCTTCCATGCTGTGGTTCGTATTTGTCTCTGTTGGGATTGTTTTTTCTTCTTAAAAATTATTCCTTTGTGGAAAGGAGGATTGGACTGATTAAAACAGCTGCAGAAATTTTCAGAAGTAGAATAAAACATTTATTTTCTATCATTTTCTAATATAGGTTTGTGCTAGACAGACAACTTTGTCCAAAAGACGTATTTCTGAATTGTTTGGAAACAAACTGTACATGGGACAAAAACCCCAAACAAGATCAGAGTACATAATCCTACATTTCATTCCACCTGAGATTCTAAAAGAAGGAAATAAAAAAAAAGGCAATCTTCTTTTTGTGAAGGAGCGAATTCCATATATTAGGAAGATAATACTTTTCTAGCTAAAATAGCATTAAATGTGTGATTTATTAGTCCAGGCAAATGTCAATCATTCATCCTATTTGTTATTAGCCCTTTGAAGCCAAATGCTCAATGTAGGTTAATAGAATGCCTACGAGTCACAAAAAAACCCCCACTGTTCCCACTGGAGAAGAAAATACTGGCAAGAATATGGGAGAGTCATAGTTAATCTCACGGAGAACAATGAGTTCTTCAATGAAAAAAATGGGAGTTTCTGCACCGCAGTAATTTTATATCCCCCATTTAAAATGAAATAATGATCAAACAATTTGCTGTGCAGATGCATTCTCGGTGCATTAATTGTGGCAGGGTGAACAAGTTCTAACAATATGGTGATTAAAACGATCATATTTCAATCCAGAGCGAAGAAAGACTGGAAGGTTTCAGTAGATAAGTACTGCAAGACAACGTCTTTCATCTTTCTATAGCTGACTTGAAGCAGCCCAGGTCAGTAGTAACCAAAAGGTTTTATTGTCCTTGATAAAGATCTTCTAAAGTTTCATTTCTACATGAAATGAAACAGCAGTTTCAGTTCCATGGACCAGTAAATTTCTCACTGTCATCAGGGGCTTCGCAGACTGTCCCAGCACATCGAGCAGCAGTTTAGTGTTCGGGACTATACACTTACTTCTCACCTCTAGAAACATTCCCCTGGAGGACAGGTTTTGGAAAGTTTGCTGTGGGAACGTCTGAAGGACAGGCCTCATGAAAGTCACCCACGCTAAATTAACGTGTAAAATATACAAATTGTTTCAAATAATTATTCTTTCTTATTTGACCTGTTGAGACCTGCTACAGACCTGCTTAGTGTCTTTAGAGGCTGCAGGAAACGTACTGTAGGTCACATGCTGAACGATCTTACCATGAAACTGGAGAGTGTACGAAGAATGCTTTATTTTCACCTTCTGCACTATTCCTGCACTTTTATAAGTGAGTTATATTAACAGTGAGAAACTTATACTGCTTGTTTCTGAATTTGAACCAGTCAGAAAAAAAGTCTGCATTAAATTTAGAGAGAAGACTTTGCCTTCTTTCTTTATTAGTGTAAATGATTTTGCTCTGAGTCAATACAAACCTCAGAGCTGCAAGGCTTACTGGAAATAAGTAGGTCTCTGCTTTGCATGTAGGAGAAAAAGGCGGGAGGGAAGCCCCCTCTAATTTATCTGTATGAATGACAGTATCTCTCTTTTACCATGTTGCACGGTGCTTGAGGTAGTCTTGTTGAGGAGCTGATGTTCTAGTTGTGGGAATTACACCCCGTAGTGAATCTAATTAGATCTACAAAACTGGTAGCAAAGACAGGAACGGCTGGCGGGGGGCGGGGGGCGGTGGGCAGGAGCAGTGCACATCCCTGTGAAAACAGGCGCAGGATTCTTGCCTGAGTAAAATATAGCCTTCAACGAAGTAGACTGTCTGTCTGAAACAATTTTTTCACCTCATCTTGAATCTCTCAGCCTTATCTAGATGTTATTCCTCCTACTGAGAGCTTCTCTGTGGGACTGCTCAGGCGATAGCTGAGCTAATGAGCTAAATTTGTGAAACTGGAGCATGTAGTTAATGCCACAGAAATATCTCAGGTCAGACGACTCCTGCTTCTCTGAGTAGTCTAGGCAGATACGTAAAAGCAATTTGGGGTGAGAGGGAATTATTTTCTAATTGTCCTGGAACTAATCACCTAAATTTTTGGGCAGCAGATTGGACTGCATGCCTGATACTCATTTATTCTCTTTTAGCTTCAGACTCTGTAAATATCTTCCCAATCAAAAGCAGCCCGATGTCTTCAAAGAATCACTGAAAACATTGCTGGTGGCAAGGATTGTTTATGACCCTCCACCCTCCAATTACAGCCTGAATATGACCCTGCGGGAATTTCCCATGTGCTTAGAAAAGCAAAATGTTCTAGAGCAGACTGGCAACTTGCCCTCTTGCTTTTATGTCCCTGTCACATCATGTGCACTGAGGACCAGAAAGCAGGGAACTTATGAAGTTATCTCTGTAAATGATACGTCTCTTGCAAGCGTCACAGGCAGGAGCCTTAGAGACCGATTTTTGCTTTTGCTTTTGAACAGTGGTAAAAAAATATGTTGGAGAAGAGGATCTGCTTGACTATTTTCAAAGTACAAAATATATTTTTGGAGAGTTGGGAAAAGAATAATTCCAGATTCTGGAAATGTAATGTTTCAGAGTATGGGGAAAGCCCTGGAAGTCTTGAAAAACAAAGAACTTTAAGAAAATAAGCCAAATAGATGCATAAACATTTTTTGAAAGTTGATGTTTATGCTACCAAGGAAAATGAGAAAATCAGAGAGTCACTTTGCACATATGACAATGTCACTTCCTAGTCAGAAATTGCAACTCGGTGATGACTTTTCACTCTGCAGGCAGGAACCTGAACATGCTTTTCTATGGTGCCCACAAATAAGCTTAAGCTTGGGCAAGAATGAGTTTGATTATAAGCACGCTGACTAGAAGGCAATCAGAGAAATTAAAAAGACACATATTAGAAGTGTTCATTCTGCAAATGAACCCTGTTTTGAACTCTAATGGATTCTGGTTTGGCTATAGTGTTGTGTGCAAGCTTGATTTGTAATGTTTTATGTACGTGTAATGGTAGGTTAAAGTTACATGTTTATTAAAAGAAAAGCTACAGGGCTTAGCCAATATATGATCATCCAAGATAAAAGCTGATTCATTTTGGCCCAAGGGCAGAATCACTGGAATAAATCCTACTAAGCACTAAAATCAGAGAGAATCAAAGCTACAAATCTGGCATGCAAGAGCTTTAATCTAGAAGCACTATATACATTGTATTATAGTTTGGATTTTAATGTACTCATTGCTTGAGGAAAAACCATCTGCTTTATATTATGCCTGCAGTGCAGAGTACATTGATTTCATCACATCTCTGTACAGAATAACAATAAATGGACTGTGAACCATTCTTCAAATAACTTCTTTAAGAACATAACAACTAGTATAATATTTCAAGGTATGAAAACATAAAGAGAATGAAATGGAATAACTGTAAAAAAGCACTTTGAGAGCATGTTTCAGAACTGTCTCGGTCATCTTCCATTTATTTTATCCTCCATTTAGACAGTTGGCTATCTTCAGTTGTCACTGAAGAAATTGATTCAAAATTTTCACTTTGTTCCTATTTTAGAGATACTGTATTATATTGGGAAGAGATACTGATCTTCTGCAATATGAAAGCTGCAGGACATGTCCTGTGCCTTTTTTATTCTTTTAAATTGTAAGTTATTACTTACAACGTTAAGGAAAAATTTAGCAGAACTTCAGATTTTCAGGAATAGATTAAGGTGGAAAACATTTGCTAGGCTTTACAAATAGCTGGGTCTAGAGAGAGTGGATGTCACTTTGCTTTCTGGAACTTCCAGACCAAAATAAGAACCCAAAAGTACAGTGCTTGCAAGTGTTTTGCAAAAGAAGTCAGTAACAGGTTTTGACACAGAAGCAAACCTGACTATCTGGAGTACTCAGAGAGGGGAGAATAGATGTGACAATGGACATAATGTTACACAGGCTGTACAACTGTGCAAACATTATCTGCAGCGTTGAGTGACATACATGGTTACTATGGTCACTAGTAGGAAGTTCAAAGGATGAAGTAAAGTGGTGAAGGTAAATACAGGCAACAACACAGTTTTCCACTGCTTTGATGAAGAATGTGTGGTTGCTCCACGCAGTGCAAGGCGATGGTATTACAGAAGGAACTCATCCAGAAAAAATTGATGGATCAGAGCCTGAATCTTATGCAGTAGTCAAAGCAGTACTGAGCTGGACCTAAGTGACCACATACTCTGAGGAGCAAGCCCTTTCGTCCTGTCATTCTATCGCTGTATGATCTGGATTCTCCTTCTTTGGAGGCTAAGTAGTCATTGACTGACCATGATTAGCCTGGTAATTAGAAAATTTGTCCTAGCCATCAGAAAAATTCAATGGCGCTTGATAACTTTGTGTGTAGATGATACGACCAGATTCCTTTACCACTGAAGGGCTACCTCTGGTGACCCAGAAGTCCTCCTCAACTGACACTATTTACATTAGACCACACTCCAATATCTGAATCACTCTCCAGACTTCACTGAATGTAGGTCGAGATCTTTGCTGACAATAACAATTGCAGACACCAAGCTCACATGTAGATTCTAAAATTAGGCGTCTTCACCTGGTGCTGACACCCCACCCTGCTGTTGTTCCTGTTGCACTTTTTCAATTGTATGAGGCAAGACAGCACTAAGTTACAACCACGCAGACTAGCTGGCAAGGATCATTCTGATTCATCCTTGAACCTGTAAATCAAAAGAAGTTTCAAATGCTCAGTAAAATGGTCACAGATGCTGAGGTCTGCATACAGGGATATGAAAACTTTTTTTTTTTTTTGACTCAACCTTAATTAAAATAAAGGGCCTCATATTTAAGTGGGGAGCTAGAGAGTAGTTAAGCTAGAGAGTAGTTACTTACATTTTATCACCGGGGTAATCTCTAATGCTTTGGGTCAGCCCCATTACATGACTCAGTGCTTCACAAGAGAGCAACCAGGGCTGCAGGTTCCTCATTTCCATCAAGATTTAGTCATAACTGGGGGGTGGGGGGTGGGGAAGTGAACAGCTCACTTTGGAATGAAATCTGCTCCTGCAAAGGCAGTAAAACAAAAAACCTTTCCCATGTGATCCTGTTCATTCTCCCTGCTCGGACCAGAAAGGTCCATCTCTAGCAGTGGGCTTGCTCAGTGCCTGTGCCACTTCAGGTTGGTAATAGCACCATGAGGTGGCGTGGGCAATGTCTGCCTAGGCAGTCTTGAAAAGCAGTTTAGAAATAAACTTAAGCAGTTCTAACTTCAGCAATGATATGCCAGAGCTGGTTTATGCTGACTTCTTTGCAAGAGGAAAAAGGAGATGGGGACAGGCAGTGATAAGAGGATGACACCAGCACACCTGAGCACAGGGATTTCTTCTTTTTTTTTTCTGTTTTTTTCCAGTTCTTTCTCATCACTCACCTCTGCTCAAAATCTTCTCTTGCTCAAGCACCACAGCACTCCTGCCCCAGTCCTGCTGTGCATGTCTTCATGACCACCATCTCAGGTGCTTGGCAACTCAATTTCTACCTGGTTTTGGAAGTCCTGCTGCTGCCTCATGTGCCCTGACATCACATGTGCTGGCCCATGACTTCTGTTGGTGCTGCCCAGTAGCTTCTCTGGCTGACCCTGGCTCAGCTAGGTGATAAAGGACCAAAGTTCTTCTGTGAGTATATCAAATGAGTTACATTTCTTTGAATCTATTTTGACATATTTGGGAAGACAGAAAAAGCAGGAAATGTCTACTAAAAAATGAAATATAGATAATAGGACCCAAAATGCATCTACATTTACTACTTTACATTTTACTTTTAGCCTGGGACTGAAAGATGCAGGAGATGATAGAATCATAGAATATCTCAAGTTGGAAGGCACTCATAAGGATCATGTTATACCCTAGACCCTTATTTTTTTATTTTGTGGACATTGCACACTTCTTCCACTGCAGTAGGCAGAGGAAGTGACCATACAGTTCTACTTCCCTTTTCGGTACCTAAAAGAAGGCTATGAAACCAAGTGAAATTATGCTAGCACTTTGCCTAATGTGACATTGTATATATTCTTTTCTTCCTCAAAGTAAGTCAGTGGCTCTCAGCAGACAGCAGAATCCAAATAAATGGAATAAATCATGATAAACGTGGATTCAAATAGAAGAGAGGGCTTTTGCAAAACTAAGCAGAGCGATGGGAAAAGACTAAGTGAGTCACAGGAATAAAAGCAAAATATTATGCCAGCATTACACTAAACACAAAGAAGGAGTCTGAAGATCTCATCCTACATAGCATCTGTTGGGACCCAGGTGTCAGAATATACCTGTGATGTTGAGAATCTGGCATACATGGTCAGTGGCTGCATGACTTTAAAAGACAGTCACACTGTGTGTAAGACCTCAAGGAAAATGCGCTGTATAAAAAAAAAAAAACAACAAAAAAACGCTTAAGTAAATGACCTTTCTGGCAAAGATGGTGTTGATATTTCAGGTAAATCAGATTGTGTTAAAAAATAATGCAGTAAAACCTTAATGAATGCCTCCACATTTGGCATAAAGCCAAAGAAAAATGCTGTACCACTGCTTTTTAGAGAAAGTGAAGTTATTATTGATGGGTGTGGGATAATTACTATGCACTTCTTTGAAGCAAAAGATTTTTCAAAGGCAATTTAAAGTATCAGGTAAATTGCATGTGTTTTTTAAAATAAAGTACCTCCTTTATTGACAATACACATATCTGGCCAGGAGAAAAAAGTATAAAAGGAGTTCTTCCTTTATTGGAAGAACTGACAGGAACGTTTTCTAAAGATTGGAAAAATTCCTTTTTTTTTTTTTTTGGTAACTCCTACTGCATCTATTTCAGCAAGCTGATTTCAGCGGGAATTTGGTTCCAGTGTGTACATGTGTGTACGTGTGTTTGTGTTTATATATTTGGAGAGCGAAAACTGCCTGATCTCTCTGTAAGCCCAGCCCTTGGTGAGTGTTAGGAATTCCCAGCTTCGTTCACTTCATGGGGGTGATGCAGATTTTCAGTACACTACCTGGAACCTCTCTGCCCATATTTTAATTTTATTTCAAGTAAAATCTTCCCTTGGATAGATAGTCCAAATGATTTAATCACTTACAACACCTAATATGAGGGTTTATATTGTGCATATGTCTCAGAGGAACCTTTCCAGTTTATAAAACTGTGCAGAACTGTCCACAGAATTTTTGGCCTGGTCAGCAAGCTTGTCTTTGACCCGTTACCTCATCGGTAAACAGAAAGATTCTTCACAATGAGAAATAGGAGATAAGAGGGGAGCAGTTATGGCAGAGCTTCTATGGAAGAAGTGGATGCATCATCTATGAAAAATATCCAGCACTGTTCCAGCTAAGCTGATGCTACCCAGATACACGCAAACATATGCTTGAGGGATCACAATCAGGTTTAAAAGTCTTTGCTTCGAAAATATCTCCTTAGAAATGTTCTTCCTCCCACACCAGTCCGAAGACTTAGAGGAAGAATTAGCACAGAAAACTGTGCTGAGTGCCAGCAGTTCCAGCAGAGCTGCACTGCTGTGCTCACTGTAACTGGCTTTTGTGTCCGCCTGGGGCAGCCTGGACCTGTTGCTGTAACACCCAGTGGTACTGGCAAAGAGCCTGCACCGTCTCACTGTAAAACCTTTCTGCTTGATTTTCTTGTTCCCTGTCACAGAAAGGCAGGGAACAGGCAAGATTCCACTGGCAGCAGCAAATGGATGATTCCCAAGGTCTTTTGCTCACAGAACACTTACAAGCAAGATGCAACCTAGCTGAATGTTTTGGATAGTCGATCAGAATGGTTTTATATTGAAGGTTGGGCACCAGAGGCCAGAATTGATGTGGACAAAAGCACTGCATTTTCTTTAGTGAGATGAAATTGGCAGGTTTTTGTACATAAAAATGTAAGTTGCTTCTGCATTCCTGATGCTTTGGTGATACAATTAACTTTTTTAAATTTTAAAAGTTTTACTACCACAGCTGATGAGTACAAAAAGACTATGTCCTGGTGATGAATATGATGTTACTAAATTCAGTTTTGCCCTCCTAATTTCCAGGTCAGTGAGATGGTAGGTAATTCAAAGTGTTTGCCTATTAACACGCTAAATAAATCCACATGTTGATCATGTGAGAATGTAAAAGGGATGTAATTCTTTAGTCATTTTTTTCCTCCTTAGTGTCCCTCAACAATGTGAGGATGCCCCAATGTGGCAGTGACTCATATGCCTGGTGTAGGTATCAATCTGTTCTGGCCTACCAGCTGCTGCTCTAAAAGTTTCTGAGATTGCTTATGTGGATGCCTTGGATAGCCGATAGCTAAAATGGCGCTAGATGCTTGTGTTTAGGTCATGGAATATCTTCCAGTGTATCATTCATTGATGTGGGTAGGGAGATTGAATTTACAAGTCCAGGATTTCAAAATTTATTTGTGTAACCACTAGCTATGTACACCCCCAGCAGTTAAATGGCGGATCTTGATCATATACCTTAGTCATGCTCTTGATATTCAGTAAAATACAGAAGAAAGTTACATCTAGCATTACATCTGGTAACAGATCCTTTCCCTCTGCAACAGTGAGGTATTTCAAACAGTCACTCTTCATTCCTCAGAGTTAAGAGTAAAATGGATTATGACATTATCGCTGAGCAAGAAGGAAAAGATGCATACCATTAAGACTGTGTAAGTAGATTGCTAATACAACGAAGGTTTCAATTTCTCAGTGAAGGGCAGGGATTACATTCTTTGATATTACACATATGCTAAGGAGAGGCTGAGTGGCTGAGGAAAAAAAAATAGAAGGAAAAACGCAAAACTGATTTCTCCACCTGTGGAAAAGATAATCTTCCAAAAGGTGTTTAGAAAATAAATTACAAAATTATTTTTATTGCCTCAACCACTTCAAATAGTATGCAATCATTTATGAAAAATATCTGTCTAGAGGACCAAATAGTGGCAGGACTGAATTACAGGAAGAACCCTGTTCTAATGTGATATTTTCTATCTATCTTCTCTGCTTTGGGGCCAAAAGTGTAGTGTAGATTAGAAAACTAAAGTTAAAAAGCCTCACAGCAGTCAGTGTTTTCTAAGCTTGATCCATATTCATTTTTAAAATGTGCATAATAGCTTTTCTGTGTTTTATATGAATGACACTCGTCTCCAGCTTCAGAGGCAGTAACCATTACTGCTGGGATGGAAGCAAAATGAGGAGATCTAGAGGTGAAATTCAGAGCCAGAGACTGCCAGAACTGTTTTAGGTGCATGCGGAGAGTATGGTTATTTTTACGAATATGGTCTGTATTTTTCTACATGAATAGGCAGAAGTGATCTCTTTCCTGAGGCATGTAGTTTCTAAGTATGGTAAACTCACCTGTCAGCTTTAAACAAGCTAATTTTCTTACTTTGCAGACTGAACTAAATCCACTGTGACTGGGCCTCCAGGTGAGGAAGAACAGTCAGGGTACGGACACAAGCAGGAGTGGAGGGGAAGACAGAAAATCAGTGGGTAAATCTAACTGAGTTTGTTTGTTTGTTTGTTTGTTTTTCCCCAACAGGCCAACAGGATTCCTCAAAATGTTGCAGAAATATTTAGAAGAAGTGAATACAGGATTTACATGCAATTTTCATAAAGAATCTCAGATAACTGCTGCAGTTTGTCGAGTTCCATGAGATAAAACAGTATCGTGAGCAAAGGAAGATGTATGTTCAGCTGCTATGAGAGCATCTTGATGATAGCTGAGAACACCCACTGCAGGCTGAGATATCACACACAAAGGCTGTCAGCTAGGGAG
The DNA here is from genome assembly GCA_013399095.1 of Psophia crepitans. Taxonomy (NCBI): domain Eukaryota; kingdom Metazoa; phylum Chordata; class Aves; order Gruiformes; family Psophiidae; genus Psophia; species Psophia crepitans. Next base: position 311,237 of record VWZZ01002570.1, on the reverse strand, counting down.
TAAACACCTTCCCTTTCCAATTTTTCTGCATGGGTTTTGAAATGTTTGGGTGAGTCACTTCCAAATGTTTTGTATGATTTGCAAAAATATATGAAACTAAAAAGAAAAAGCAATTTGGCAGGCAACTAGGAGCCCTTTAAAAACACACAGGCAAGCATCCACTCTTGGGCTGCGCACACATGTTTTTCCCATAGAATGAAAGGCCCCAGTCATGGACTAAACAGAGTCATGAATAAAAGATGGGAGAAATCCATTAAGTCATATAGATTATTTCCAGAGTACAAGCTAGCTCAGTCTAGGTCTGAGTGCCCTACACAATGGCACCTCTAACAAAGCCCCAGGGGACCATGACTGGATCTCCTAGTACTACCCCAACCTTCCTTAATATTTCGGTCTATCTTTCTTTCACAACTTTACCTAACAGTTCCCTGCTGCATCCTCTTCTGTCAGACCAGTTCTCCCTTTCTTTTTCGTCTTTATTGTTTGAGAAATGCAGACTGTCACCTCTTCAAAAGTACAAAGAAAACAATTCTGTGTGATGGAGAAACAGACACTGGATGAGTTTGCAAGATGGTGTTCGGCAAAACCAAACCAATACAAATCTGGCATGCATAAGGAAATTCCTCGTATAAAGATGGAGGCAAGAGATTTTCCCATGTATGTATGTCTCTAATACGATGAACAATTGATTCAGCTAATGCCTCTTTGTCCAGCACTGACATAATGGACTGTATTCAGTTTCGG
>VWZZ01002570.1:272363-310467 GCA_013399095.1 Psophia crepitans | reverse complement strand
GGGGGGGGAAACCCAACCAAAAATCAAAATCCCACAAAAAACCTGTCTTACTAAAACAAAAGGATTTTGGAAACACGATAATACAAATGGGCTTGTGTTACAAGAGAAAGGATTGAGGAGTTTTATTGAAGAATTCCCTTTCTTTTTAAGAGAAAATGGTAGCTGGTCAACTGCCATTTCCGCTGGATTGGTCTCTTTCTTTTAACTTGTCTCTTCTTACCAACTATTTTATTGCATGCTGTGTGGAAATACCAGTTCCTGAATACATACTGTTCAACTAAAAATTGCAAACAGTAACAGTCAAGAAATATTTTGCTGTGTGGCTGTCTGGGAGGCAGTATCTTGAGATACCTACACAAAGAAATTAGTAGAAAGAAACAAAGAGTAGGAAAAGATAGGAAGAATGAAGGGAAATCTTTCTCCCATGGAGAGCTTGTTTAGGCTGACTGTGATCTTGAGTGAATAGGATTTATCACCGTTGCCCTAGTCAGACAGACGAAGCTTTTATACAACAAGGGATCCTGTTCTGTCAGTGAGAGGAGAGGGATGATGTAAGAGGTCTTTGCATCATTCTGTGATTCACTAGTAATATTTCTGTTTACTGATGCAGTTGATTAAAGTTAATCAGGTGATGTACTTCTATTAAAGGCTTTGCTGTGAAAGAGCAATTTTGAATGTTCCTGACTGATAAGCAGAGATTAAACAGTCTGATCACAAGCTATAGAAAGCCATAGGTCATAGCTTGTTTATGCAGCTCCCCAGGAAACACTCCAGCAGAATGATGACAAGACTTTACATGAGCAGGATAATGAGCACAATATAGCTGCAATTCATGGCACTTGACTATTTTTAGTTTCTAGTGTGCCTAAAAAGCAGGCTTTGAGACATTAAGAATCACAAAAATCTGAACAGGATGTAATTTATCCTGCAAGGCAGAAAACATTAGCCTAAAGATCTCTTTAATATGATCTTAATGGCACTGTACTGACATTCATCTGATAGGAATGATTTTATTTAGGCAGACTAACAAAGAAAAAAAAAAAAATAAAAAAAAATCTTAAAAGCCACAGAGCCTCCACTGTGGTTACAAATGAGCATGATCCCAGAAGCAGATAAGTAGCTGATTTGCTCCCAAATGTGCGGGATCTCAAAATACATTCATGGTGGGTGAGACTTTTTTAATCTCCAGCCAAGAGTTACTATTTTCCTCATTCTGCTACTAGGCAAAATATGCCTGGACATTTTACAGTGTGTCATAAATTAAAGAACACCAAAGGGACCTTTCCTCTTTATTATAGCAATCTACACCAAAACCACAGTCTGATTTTATATTGTAAATAAAACAACATATCTGGTTTCTAATTCCAGCAAGCTGAGCAGCTAGTTGTTAATGTGGCTCTGAAAAAGCATTTCATGCATGATTTAAGAAGCTGAGTGTAGGTAATTGTATCTGACATTATACTACTAAAAATATAGTATGGTAAATGAAAGGTCAGATACTGGCTCTTGAGGGATGGAAGGAGGTCCTTCATCATTTGTTGTGTGCTATTTTTGAAGTAGTATTTCTCAAATTTTGGGTTACAACCAGGATATTATAAAAGGCTTCAAAGAGGTAATGAGTGGAAGAAGTATGTAGAATTTCTATTCCTTTAACGTGGGGAGCGACGAGGGAACATGAGTGGGCTGTAATACCTGGCTGGGTATGTTTATCTTAGACAGGGAATTGCTACTTACCTCTCACTGCTGGCAGCAGCTTTGCTCCTCCCGGGCAGAAGAATTGACTCAGGGCTGCATGAAGACTGACAGCCCAAAGAGTTGAGAAAGACTGCTTTGAGGGAAGACATGACTCAGCAGCGACTGGCAATGAGAGCGCTGAAGTATCACCTTGAGTCTGGCACTGGGGTGAGGTCCCTGTTCCCAGCACGCAGGGGGCAGAGGAGGAATGGTGATGACAAGGACAGACCCAAGACAGGTATTCTACTTGCCAGCACCGCTGTGAGACCTATGGCCAAGGCCTATAAAAACCCACCATTCTCTCTACTGAAGGTGAACAAAGGACTATTCTGCAAAAATTCCCTGTATGCGGCAAACTAGGAAAAGCTGTTTAAGCTAAAACACATAAACATGTATGTTAGATGACTGTGTTATTTTCAGTGCTACCTGCTCTGAGTCGCCATAGCAGGAACCACTCACCAACGTGCCGTGGTAAACAAGGTGGCTGGCAGAGCAAGGAACGGAGAGCAGCGAGAAGCTGCAAAGAGCAGTAGCAAAGTGTGGCAAAGCTACAAAAAGCAGATAACACAAGCAACTCAGCAGCTGTTCAGACTGGGTTGTGTTACCCAACAGGTTTTATCAATTGAAGGCTGCTACTGAAGTGATATTGCAAAGTGGACAAGAGTTGACCCAACAGTTGCCACATCAGAGGAAAACAGGCTCTAAAAGTTTGGTATTTGCTTTAGGCATTAGGTGTTATAAATCATCCTGCTTACCCAACTTGTTGGAATTTTCCCTCCCCGCTAAATAAGAACAGTTAAGTGATCTGTGTTAGCAAGCAGGGAAGTCAGCTCCCTTTGAGCATCAAATAACTCAGGTCAGTTATTGCAAGTTCCTGGCTGGGAGGTCAGCTGGTGTGTTTGTTGCGATGCTCTGCATTTGAATGCAGTCCTTCCTGCTGCCAGTCAAACCCTGGCAGAAAGGTTCTGCGAGAACCACAAGGCTGTTGTGTAAAAGGGAGTCACCGATTTCTCCACAATTGTCTCAGACAAGTCTGGTCTAGGAGCTTACAGTCGGCTCCGGGCCCCGTGGCATGAGCAGTACTTAGCAGGACAGATCTCCCAGCGGTGCCTATAAAGGAGTTAAGAGCCCTGGCAGCAATTCTGAGCCATGTTTGTCCTTTGCATGTCCTGTTAGTGACTTCAGCTACTGTGCAGCATTGTGGCAGGAGTCTGGCTACGTTGTTCCCTGCTCCAGCCATGAAGGAAACATTCTCGCTACGCAGACTCCCATAGGCTATCTAAACTCCTTGCCTGCCTTTGCCAGCTGGGAGCTACCAGCCTGTCGTGGTTTTACTCCAGCCGTTGGCTGGGCACCACACAAACGCTCGGTCAGTCCCCCTCATTGGAAAAGGGGGAGAGAATGGGAAGAGCGAAAGTGAGAAAACTCGTGGGTTCAGGTACAAGAGTTTAATAAGTGAAGCAAAAGCCGCGTGCACAAGCAAAGCAAAACAAGGAATTCATTCCCCACTCCCCACGGCAGGCAGGGGTTCAGCCATCCCCAGGGCAGCAGGGCTCCATCACACGTAATGGTGACTTGGGAAGACAAACACCATCACTGCGAACGCTGCTGCCCCCCCTTCTTCTTCCTCCCAACCCCCTTATAAACCGAGCATGACGTCATACGGTATGGAATACCCCTTTGGTCAGTGTGGGTCAGGTGTCCTGTCTGTCCCCTCCCAACTCCCTGCACACCCCCAGCCATCCCACCGGTGGGGCAGTGCAAGAAGCAGCAAAGGCCTTGGCTCTGTTTAAGCATCGCCCAACAACAGCAAAAACATCTCCACTATCACTGCTGCTTCCAGTGCAAACCCAAAACACAGCCCCATGCTGACTTTCTTGAAGAAAATTAACTCTCTCCCAGCTGAAACCAGGACACAGCCGAAGCGATTTGAGCAGACTTTCATACTATACTTTGGCCCTTTCTGCAGAAGCTACACAGTTGTCTTCATTAGGAAGCAGCAGAGCCTAAACCCAACATTGATAGCATCTAAATGATAAGCTTAAATTGGTCTTATTCTGCTAGCACCTATTGGAGTAGAAAGCAGGTAGGCAAGGGTGTCCATTAATACACAAATACTCTGCTTCTAAAAATAAAAGCAACGAAAATTGTTCCAGGGAATCCATATGCTTCACTTTTGTCCACATTTTGTGATGAGAGAGCAAGTGGCATGCTGACTTCAAAGCGCTTTATAATGCCACAAGATTTAAAGTCACAGATGAATCAGAAAATCTGTCTCTCTCTCATCTGTAGCAAGAAACATTTTAAATGCTGGTTTTGAATGTCTGCAAAACAAGGAGGGAATGGAACAAACCTGATGAATGCGACTTCACAGAGCTATATTTGAGGGGAAAAAGCAAGAGTTTGGAAGCATGTTAATAAGGTTTATCTACATTTTTAACTGATATTTTTGATATTCCTGCTGCTTAATATTATTCTTGATCTTAAGTTCCTGACACTGTTGTTTTACCTAGCAATATTAAAATTGAAGTATTAAGTTAGGAAAAGTTTTCTTTGCCTGAGAATTTCCTTTATTTTGTTAAGAACCATTGAGGGACTGAAAGTAGACTTGAGCTAAGTCCATAAAAGTTTATGTGCTGATTATAAATCCAGCTCTGAAGTTTAATGCAGATCCTTCTTTACTTTGAATGAGGTGTCACAGGCTCTTATTAGCCTTTCAAGGTTTGATTAGATGCAAGTGTAATTAAAACATTCTTTGGCAAGTGATCACGTGCCTTTATGATCACAGGCTGCTCTGTGTGCATGCATGTGCATGTTACACAGCAATGTTACCACCACCCACCATGGACTCACAAATGCTGTATCATATTGTCCAGTAATTTTAGGGACTTCTGAAAGCAAAGGACTGTTCCATTTTTTACAGTGATTGGCACTACTCTTAGCATTGTATTTGAAGCTCTACGGGTAGAAAGTCATTCTCCTCTTCTCTACAGTTCCATTTATAACTTGGAAGAACAATTTGCAGCTTCTGTAGAAACAGGGCTCAGAGACACTGATGATTATAATGTTCACGAGCGCTTGGAGAATGTGTTTTAAAAACCATATATATGGCAGCATGGACAGCTAAAATCAGAGGGAATAACCTCTTTGATAAGACTATGTAGAACGTATTTCAGCTACAGAGATCTTTCATCTACTGCAGATGGAAAACCAAATATGAAGGTCAGGCCATATTTTTGTTTGTTTGTTTTGGGGCCTTTACATTTAAATCTCCATCCAAACTTGATGACAGTTCTCCCCTCTAGAGAATGAAAAAGGTGCTGGTGAAAAGCAGAATGAGTGCCCTAATTCCTGGGCTACAGGCTGCCCTGGGCACCCAGCACCTGCTCCTGAAGAATCCAGTTGTCCTAAGTGCGTGTCCTAGCTCCTCGGCTAAAGGATACAACCCTTGCTCTCTCGCTTTCTCAGTTATTCATGAACTATTTGTTCCAAGTGGAACAATTTAAGAAGAGAGTTTGCTTCATTTCAGGATATCCTATGAACCACTTCAGAGACCTTGATTTCATTCACATCCTAACTCCAGACAAGGTGGAGGATGAGGCTAACTTGGGTGTTTTGCTTGCCCATTATTCATTTTGACAGAAGACTTTCAGGCTGCTTTCTGTTAGACAAATTTGTTCAGTATGTTCTGAAACCACTTACTGGTTTGGGCCCAACAGAGGTGCAGGAAACACCTGGTATGCAACTTCTCAAGGGTTTGGGAGCCAAGTAGCTTAGTCTTGCCAGGATATGACTGGTTATGGAAGAATCAAGGTAGTTGGCAGCTGAGTAGCGACTCTGAAGATTTAAATTTTGCTCTTTAAAAAAGTATGATGATTCAGAAACTAGAAAAGAATGCAAAACCCCTCAGACCTCTTTCAAGTCCATTAAGAGTGACATTATCCTTCCTCTTCCTGCACTTTCCTCTTAAAACTTCACTGACTAGTGTCACAAAGTAAATTGAATAGTTTCTTCTAGTTTCTTTAGTTCTTACTTTTATTAGCAAGGAGCCAAGCTCCTTTGGCTCATACCACCTACCAACAGATGCCCAGTACTCCAGGTTGAGGGAAATCTTCATGTCAGCAAAAAAGAAAATTTGATCAAAATATTTTCTCTTTCCCCTTGTCATTTTGTAAATACAGGAGGAATTATTACATTGAATAATATTATTATGCAGTATGAAGGATTCCAATTAGCCCTAACATCCCTCAGGCTTCCTCTTCTATTTTTAATAATAAAACTTCTCAAACTTATTTGTATGGATTTTAGACATCCAGACAGTATGACCACACACAACCTTCAAAACAGTGCAAAAAATAAATCTGTTGATGTTATTGATTTTTGAATACTGCTTATACTTTTATTTGCAACCAGACTGGATTCAAGAGAAGATAAGAGCCTGTTGGCTTTATAAAAATCACAGTAATTTTAATGTTGAGGAACCTCTCCCTTTCTCAAAGACCGGCTGCTATGGAAACTAAATTGTGAATAGCTTTGTTTAATGCTACTAACATTAACTGTTGGACCTTGACTAGAAAGGTTATAGAGAAGAAAACTCACTGTCCCCATAGAGCAGGGGACATCTTCAATTTCACATCTTGGTTGAATCTTTGAAAATTTTGCACTTAGTTGCTGATGTGTTACTATTATTGCCTTTCTTTACTTGTCAGGAAGATCAGCTTCGAGAGCTAAGAGGATTTATAAAATGTAGTTCACCACAAAAATCAGTGCACCAGAACTTGCTTGAGAGGAAGAATGGATATTTTTCTGGAGAGCTGGCTCAGAGTCCTTGGTAAGCAATCAAAGTGCGTATCGCTCACCAGCAGAAATGAAAGGGGAAAAAGTGAACAGTGGTCCTTGATGGAAACCATTAAATGTTCAGATTATGCAGTGTATATCATGGGTGGAATTTCATTATTAATTTTAGATGTCAACTTGATTTCTGGATGTCTAAAGCTGTTCTGGTCTAGCGTTACTTATTTAGCACTAGAAGCGTCAGCTTGCAGGGAAGGATGCCTAGGCAGAGAGGAAGAAGGCAGGAAGATAATTTGTCAACTTATCAATGGACAGAATAAAAAATATTAAAAGTGGAACCAGGCTCTTATTCTAGATAGCAATTTTAACATAACTTAATAAGCCAGTTCTCAGGTGAACAAAATCACCTGAGAATAAAACAGCTCTCAGTTTAAGTCTGTGAGTGGGAAATACGGTTCCTCACTAGGAAAATGCACCTCAAAAAAAGCTGTTTGGGATAGCCTCCCTCTGAGAGAGCCTTGAGTAAGATGATGACTTCTATCACCAAACTGCCTGAGCTTATGATACAGTGGACTACTGCAGGTTAGGTACCACCATGGTTCTTTACTTTCATGGTGAATTAGAAATAGAAGTAGAATTGCATAAATCATAAAGAAAATGGTTTAGTGCAGCAGAAAGTATCTCCCTTCTTCAAACAAAACTGGGCAATGAGGTATTACACTTCTGGGAACAAGCTGATACGTGGCTTGAAGGTATCTTTTTAACAAACGCCACAGCCTGCAAAAAAGATGGTCTGTGCTGCTTATATCATTGCCTGATTAGTTCCAGATGTTACTTTATAGATTTGCAGCCTTGCTGAATTACTTTTGTATCTTAGCTTGTCTTTTTGTGCTATGCAAAAAGATTAAACAAGAGGACCTCCATACAGAGTTCATAGCCTAGTACTAATTCTGGATAAGACACACGTCTTAATACATTACAATATAATAGCGTAGTTGAAACCAATTAAATACCTGTTTGTCATGTCACTAAACTGAAGACTTATTGTAAATTCAGTAAATCGCACAGGGGATGGCAGTTAACTTTTGATTTAGCATTACAACTGGTTTTAAAAGATCGTCATGCAAATCCAACATAGCACACAGGAAACAGTAATATCAGTAATAAGAAATAAACTTTAAGACTTATTTTCTCAACTTAAAATCACTGTCCATGAAATAGCAATAAACAGTAAATAGGTTACCAGTGGCCTGCTATGAATCTCAAAACAGAAAATGCTTCTTATTTTTAGCAGCATCTGTGCAGAAATCTGTTCCTGCCTCAGTACTGTTCAACTGTGAATTTACCGTCACTAAGCAATGAATATAGAAGCCTTCCAACTGCTAATTGTGGCTTACTATTTACAAAGTTTATTTATAAACTCATTTTCATGCAAGTATAAAATACTAAGTCCATGGACAAATACACATTTGTTCACCACTCTACATTATATACAATGTATTTGCATCTAATATTCAGAGAAGTGCAAAGTCCACAGTGATGTAAATAACACGTTTTGTAAACTATTAGATGACAAGCTCTGAAAAGATATTAGTAACTGCATGATAACGTATCCTTCTGTATACTGCTGAAATCAAACATTTTTGCAGTAAAAGAACATACATTTCAGCTACATTCAAGTGATTATTTTATTACCATATATTATGTCTTACAAACTTTACTGGAGATGAGCAAGAGCGCTACAAAACCATACTTTAACGCAAGAGGTGTATTGCATGGTATGTGCAGGCGTAGCAAGGGAGAGAGAAGAACGGGAAAGAAAAACAAGCTAAGAAAATGTGTACAAAAATGGATAGTAATACTGACTAACGCTGGGTTATAATCTTACTTACAACAGACCTGAAGGGCTAATAGAGATGCAATTTAGAAACATCTGTGTACAGTTTGGTGCAGATCAAGAGTGCACTAATACAGTCAATGTTGTATGCATAAGGTAATGCACAAAATACGCTGATATGCATATAAACAACTAATTGTTTACAGTAAGTAGGGCAGCACAGTTGTAGTACTGCATCCTTGGCACTTAGTGATAGGACAACATGTATTTGGTTTAACTAAATTCATAAACAGGATACATACTGGTCTGTAAGATGTAAAACATACATTATCCCTTTGAACCTTCCGGTTTTACAGTATTTTACTAATTTTCAAGTTCAAATGCAAACATGATACACTAGCTAGATATGGAAGACGTTTCAGATATTGGCTTAAAACAAGACGTTCAATAAAAATAGTAAAAAAAAAAAATCACAAATTAATTCAAATGATACTACTTAAATCTGTTACTGATGTCTTGTACAGAAAACAAAATCTGAAACGTTAAAAAAAAAAAAAAGAAGCAACCTTGTAATACAACCCACAATGTCTTTAGGGGCTTTTCCTGAATAGTAATTGCTTCCTTAACGTCCCTTTCATATATGGTAATTTCACTTAAAAGAACTGCTGAAGTTACTCATCTGAAAAGTTGTAACTGAATTAGAAGTTTGGCCTAGCATATCATATCACACAGAATAGAAGAAAATATGCTCTTCTTCAAAGAAAGCATGTTTCAGCTATGAAAGCATTCCAATTCTAAGTGATTGTCCTTGTGTTAGACAATATCAACAACCATCTGGAGGGAGCCAATTTACTTTTGCCTGTTTTAAAAAAACTGGCTAAATTTCCATTTTATATTATATATAACAAATGTAATAAAATTGTTCTTAACATATAATGACGTAACACTTTAAAATTACCTGGTTTAAAATATTTTACAAAGACATTTTATTATATATGAACTATACAACACACAAGAGTATGAAATATTTTGAACATATACACATTTTCTGTATTTTTCACGTACATTATTATTTTGCACCAAACATTGGTGTCTGCAGTTCTAATAATCCTCTCAGATAAAACCACAACAAAAACCCAGAACATTTTTGTGTATGTGTGGGGGTTTTTTTCCTGAAAATAAAACCTATTACAAGGAGAATTTCTCTAGCGACTGTCCTCTTTTCCCAATTCCATATTTTGCACAAAGCTTTTCAAATGGACCAACATACATAAAAAGAATAACCTCTCTGTACTTTCCAGTGCAATTTGCTAGGGATAAAGTTTAAACTAAAACTGACCCTTTCCCCACTACAAACATTGAAAACTGCAGTCAAAGTAAACGTCAATACCAATCACTATTGAGTCTCCTTTCCCCCTTATTTAAATGCAATCCTTTTCAATATCCATTTTAATGAAAGTATTTGCATAGAGCAGCCTTGTATTATTTCTGAAGAACATTATGAGCATTTTAACACAAGATAAGGCACATGTTTTTCAGCATTAATAATCTAAAACTAATCCTGAGGATCTGCTCCTTCCCCTCAGCAAAATCTGCTTTTTTAATATACCCTGTATCACCTGAAGAAAGCAGAAAAGTAGTATAGAATAAACCAAAACTCTTTAGCTGAACTAAATTCAGAACATTAATAACTCCTGATAATAGTGTAACAAATCCACAGATAAAGAATTAAGTCATACTCTAAACAAATTATCTTTAGGGGGGAAAAAAGATACAGCCAGTAGCACTGTAGATGTCAGATAAAAGTTCACATAATATGGATGACATTTATAGTGAGTTTTGCTAAAATAAGCTCCCATCAGAAACAAGGTAGCTAAATTGTGAGGCACTTAAGGTTGACAAGAAAAGGAGGAATGCAAGGGGTCTGTTTCGCAGAAAACCTGAAGTTGCATATCATATCCTTGTATTAAGCCTTCTATTAAAGTGCTAGAAATGGAGACTTAAAACAAAAGGATTTAAATACAAAATAAGTGATTAAAGAGCTTAGTATGCATTAAAATTAAGTGCTTTTGATTCTCATGAATTCAGAGCTTTTTAATAGTTTTTTTAAAAATAAAGTCTGGAAATAATCCACGTGTTAAACCATCTTCCTTGTGCCATTGATGCTATTTGTAAAGTGCCCAATTATTTTCTAAACAACAAAACCATTTGCCTTATCTTATGTTGTATAGCCTGACATAGTTTGTAGCACATACGTAATCCATACTCCAAAGACACTGCCAATCTGATGGAAAACAGCACATGCACACTTTGAGTCAGAAGTTTTAATTCCACCTGTCACTCTAAAAAGCCAGGTCTTGGATTACATATCCACCAGTATATAGTGCAACCAACCTCATACTCTCAAAACGTAAATTACTGTTAAAGTCCGATGCTCAAAGATAGACTCATCACGCTTTGCCTCAGAGCAGCCTGACGCCCAGACAAAATCACAGATGGAGCTCTAGATCTGAATCACATAAATCCACTAGATGCCAAATCTGAGAAGGATCTGGGTTCTGTCGGATGGTGGAGAGGCTGAAGATGTGTGGCAGTCTGTGCATTACTGATCACATCTAACTGAGAGGGATATGCTTCATTGACACTTCCTCCATTGAAACCGTTTTGAAACTGGCAGGAAAAAACATAAATGGTTAGTGTGTGAAACTGATTTATTTGCAAGTTTTCAAAAATCCTCTTAAATACACAGATTGGGTGAAATCATCTTAAAATGCAATGAATAGTTTGAATTTTTTTTTTTCTTTTGAAATGATGAATGATGAGAAGTCAGTTTGCATTAAAGGAGGGCCTGAATCATCAGTGAAACTTACCCATGCTGTAGTCAGTGGGAGTCCTACTTCTGGCTACGAAACATCGCTATTATCTAAAGCATAATACAGTTTCCATATATAGAAAGTACAGTCTGACTGAGCACTCCTAATTTCCACATCCAGCTGTTACATTTTTCAAAGCAACCTATTTACATATTTTCATGTCTGCAATGGGATCCAGACTTTACAGTTCTTCCAGGAATGCATATGCAGTCCTATGTGTAAGCTGAAGTGTACTGCGTTCAACCCTGTCGTAGGGTGGGCTTTTTTGACAAACAGTCTTCATATTGACAATGCCAAGTAAGAGCAATGAATGGCTTTCATCAGGCTTGACATAATTGTTCACAGGATGATTTTAATCATCTGATGTAATGCTTCCTGTCATGCTATGGAAAAGTCACTTTATCTATGAAATACTCCATTCAGTCATGCAAAGAAAATACAACAAAGTATTTTAAACATTTCCATCATCTCTTCAGGACTAGCTTGTATCGTAAGTACTTACTCATTTAAGATTTTTCCTTAAAAACATATATTATACATTTGTTCATCTATAAAAATTGCTGGTTTTTGAAAACTTTTTCCCTTCTATGCAAAGACTGAAATTTGATGAACTGTGCACAGTTCTTCTAAGTTCGTAAAAACAAGACTATCACCATGTGAATGACGTTTTTAATCAAAGTTGCCATACTTTTAAAGACAGCTACAATAACATAAGCTAGGATTACTTGTGACAGAAGAAGATTATTTCAATATTCTTCATTAACAAGATAAGCACACTCATTAAAATTTCTAAGAAAGTTCTCAAGACAGAATTTAGTAATTAGCAAGGTTTCTCCTGTTTAATAAAGGAATACTGACCTTAAACAAGCAATTGAACTATCTAAGGCCTTTCTGCCCTTCACCATCACTGAAAGTGTTTTTAGACTACATCAGCTACGATCCCACTGCAATTACAAGCTAGGCAGAAGGTGAAGGCAGATGACCACAATAGACCCTTCTGGCTTTCTAATCCCCATGTCTTTTCCCGTAGAAATCAATGGGAGTTAGAAGGCTGAGGAAAGGATAGCAATCATGGCTTGTATAGCAACATCTGTCCTCTCTCCAGACTCCAACCACTGACAGGGATGTCAGCGTGCTAAATCCAGCCACAGAGACTGCCCTACTTTGATTTGGCTGCGTCAATGTAGGCTCAGACAGTAGTATCCTATCTGCTTAGTCACATCCTTATTAAGGTTACCAATTAAAAATAAAAATAAAATCAAACCTTAAGTTTATTACCATAAGCAGTGATACATTCTCCCTGTTTATAAGAAAAAAATTTATATTATTTGCCACCTTGGTTTTGGCCCAGGTGATATTTTACAAGCAAGTGCAGCAGCTATACTTCTGACCTACTAGCTCCAATGGGTTCACATGTTTTAAAGTTCTTAACTCCTCTGACAAAAGACTAAACACAAAGTCCGTAATATATAATATATAAATACAGGGATATCTTTCTCTGGAGCAATGACATTTCGAGGTAAAAAAAGTGTTTCTACATTAAAACATTTCTCAAAGTAACAACTTTGGTTTACGTTGAGTCTTACTTTGCCCTCAATGTATAAAAATGTTAATTGGCAGATGTGACTAGAGGTCAGAGCTGAGTACAATCTGAGGTGACAGATGTTGGCTTTTTTATGTGCACAGTATACACAGGCTGCAAAAGTCAATGCTATTTGGTTTAGGAGCAAGCAGTCTCTTCCCACCCTTCACTGCACCCAGTTGGCATACAGTTTGGACCCAGAAGGACTTGGAGATAGCTGTCAGCTATCTGTGATCACTCTTACAAAAGGGGTTGGGGAAGTAATCCTTCCTTATCTCATCAAGAACGGTGCTTCTCTTTTAAGCTCGTTTGGACAAATGTTCAGCAGTTCTCTTCAGAGGTAAGCAGGAGCTAATGTGCACACAGTAACAGCAGTTCTGCAACTAGGCTTCTGGTTATGCAATGCTACCCAGACCCACAGAGCACAGGTATACCACAGCAAGAGGGGCTTAATTCGCCTCTGACCAACTTAAGTAAGGATAACTTTGTAAAAAGTGGCCTTTGTTCACTTTTGACGACGACACATCATCGCAGCACAGCATTCTAGTAAATATGGAGTAACGTTTTCATTATTGCAGTCAAAGATGATGTCTTAATCATTAAACTTTTTAGAGATAGATGAGAAGAAAAAGTAAGCAAGACAATAACAAAAAGGGAGCATAGCAAAAGCAATTAAAGCAGCACAACAACAAAATAATTACAAAATAAATGTATGTGAAACCAGCCATTAAAAAGAAAGAAACAGAATTGCTTATGTGCTGTCTGTTCAAAACTGATGCACCACACCAGTATAGCTTTTGTGAAAAGAACAATTCTATACCATTATAAGGGATGAACCTGGACGACCCTGGAACTGCTCAGCAGCCCTTTTATCAAGCACTATGAAGGACTAATAACACTGACCACAGCCAGGCAACATACGGCCAAGCACTGTGCAAGCTTGCGCACTGCAGTTTGCCAAAATCACTTCATGCTATTCCAGCCCTTGGGCACTCCGGCAGAAGCTATTCATCTCGCTGAACCATCCAATATTTTAACTAAATTTTTGCATTTCTGCAATTGTATTTTTCCCATGAGTGAAGCAGTTTTAAAAAGGTTTGTACTTGTATTAAGCATACTGAAAAACTGGCTACTTGCATTCCTCACCTCTGTTTTGTGTAGGTTAAATGCCAACTAATACTTTAATTCTGTAAATGCTTATGCATGTGCATAAGCATTTGTAGGATCAGTACTTTAGAACATTAACTCGGGGTAAAAAAAAACCAAAACAAAAAAGCCAGAGTTGTGGCTCTGTACTTGAGCAGCATGAACAGAAATAGATGGTACAATTTAAAGTACTTCAACAAGGGTTATATAGATTCGGGAATTGCCTTAGTAATTTAATTTCTTTATTTTTAAGTTAATTTTATCTATGAAGAACTATGCTTAAAACTGTGTTTGTGCTACAGTCAGCCTCTCTTCTACAGCCTCTCTTCTACAGCTTTTATTGTGCATTCTCCTTAACACAATGTGAAAAAGGTCCAACTTAACTACTGTGAATGTAATTTTTTCCCTGCTCGTTTGTCCTCAGCAGACAATTTAGACAGCACCTTGAAGAACAAGCTGACTTTCACTCACAGCAATATAGAAAAAATATTTTTGCAGTATCATCATGTGTACAAATGCAATAGTTCATAGTATTTAATGCTATATATGTGATAGATAATCTGATACTATAAGCAATCCTAAAATTGTTAAAGAATCTGAGTAGCTAGAAAACACTTAACGTTTTAAAAACAAGATACTTTTCCAGATCCTTACAACACATTTCATGAAAATGAAAGCGCCAGACAATATTACTGACATCATTCCCCTCCATTAAAAAGGCATATGAAAGTGAATTCCAAGCTTTTGGCCAATCTGCTTTTTCTTTGCTCCCACTGGGAAAATTACTGGTAGGTACAACAGACTAGTTCACGCACTCTTGCTTTAATACTGTCAAAGAGAGCTACCAGGATGCAGATACATTTACATAAAAACTTGATCAGATGCAACTCTCTTCAATCTAATGAATAAATAAAACAATGACATTCACATGCTGCTAACCCATCAGTTTCAAACTCAATGATTCAATTATGACAAACATAAGCCATCCAAACCAATAAAAACACAATTCAAAATGCAAGCAATATAACAATGCTGTTTACCTTACCTTGTTCAACAACGTTTGTTGACTTGCCGTCACGGGATCATACTGCACTTGATCCACGCAGCGGGGCTGTGCTTCTTGCGTGCATGGGTACATAGAAAGAGCGCCTGCATAGCATGTTTGAGGAGTCAGCATAACCGACTCAGAGTTTATCCCACACTCATGATTTTCTGGGACTTGCTGCAAATAGCTGAGAAAATCCTCCAAGTTGGAAGAAGCAGAATAGGTCGGTCTGTCAAAACCTGCTACATGGATATCCATTTGAGTAAAATTAGAAAGCTGTGGCGTCATCGCTGTGGGTTCCTTGTAAGGAACAAACTCCTGTCTACACGCGTAAGGGGAAGTGTTTACTTCTGATTTGTAAGACAACTCAGACGTAGTGGCATTCATGCCAGGGAATACATATTGCTGAGTCTGCTGCTGCTGCAAGCAGCCAAGAGGCATGCTGGTGCCAGAGTTCCAATTTGTGAACATCCCATTGACTTGCATATGTTTCATCTTTTGGCAGAGCTGCTGCTGCTGCTGCTCCACAAGCTGTTTCTGGTGCTGATGAAGTTGATGTGAATCTAACTCTTGCTGTACCAAGCAACCTTCATTCTGAACCAGGGGCTGCTGCTGGTTACAGCCTGAATATAAGAAGTCAGACTTATTTAAGGAATCCTGTACATACGTCAGGATTTCATCAGTTATGTCGATGTCCCCGATATCATCCATACCAGATAATTCAGTTTTGAAAAACTCCTCATCCTGCTGAATACACTTTAGATCTTCATAGTCAATACCCAGACTTTTCATGATGCTGTACAAATCACTGGTTTTGTTGTCTTGAAAGAGTGCTGCACTGTCTTCAGGAAGTGGAACTGTACTGTCCTGGGAACACTCCATTAGCTCCCGTTTGAGAACGTTGTGATTTCCAGCAGGTAGGAGATTATCCGTCCAGCCGCTGCTAACAGCACCGCTCAGTTCATTCCTGCTGTCTGTAAAGAAGTTCCGCTCAAAGGAAAGTTTCTGTGATGCTGGAGGGCAGAGATACACAGACTCATCTTGCCTTAACATGACACCAAGGAGGGAGTTTGGATCCACGGAGTCATCGTGCAGCGTTGCTTTGGCTCCTTTTCCCATCACGCTTTTATTCTTCATCTGAGATGGATCCATAAAGCTCGACATAGGGAAAGATACCTCATATAATACAGCCTCACCAGTGGCAAACATGAAGGGCAACTTCATGTTACGCTTCCGTAGATGTTCTGCCCCTTCTTCGTCTCTGAAAAGAAATCATATATATAGCATAATACTGCAGTACTAAACAGTTACTGTAATCTTTTTGTCCCTTGGAATTAATATTTTAAAAATGAACTATCCTATTTGTAGGCATTTTTCAAATTCCTAGCTATTCCAGCTCAACTTGGCTGAGTTAAACCAAGACGCAGATTATGAGATAAGGAGCTTATGACTGTAATACCACCTTTACATATTACACTTGTAATTAAATCTAGATAGTGTACAGCATTTTCTGTGCACTATGAGCTGAAATGAAAATAAGTGGGCTTCTCCATGCATTATGTTTTACTTGGCATAGTATTGAAGTGCTCATTTACTTGCTGAATTCTCTCTTTTTCTCCATTTTACAGACTCCTTAACAAAAATTATTTAAGCTGCAGAATAATGCTGAATTTTATATTATGTAAAATTTAGTTCAGCACCCTAAAGGACTTAATTTCTTTGTTATCTGTTGTTTCTTCTACACAACTGCAGTTGGATTTCTTAATTTTTGCTAATGGGATACTGAATTAAAGATAGACTGGGTGGAATAACTCGGCGCTTCTACACACAAAGGACTATGACACAGAAGTACTGAAATATCAGAATTCTTTTCAACGTTCTTTAGCAAATTGAAAGAGATTTTCTTTTTGGATTTAAGGATTTAAAGGGCGGTTGTTTAAAAACAAAGAAATCCTTTCTGAATATAGACAAGCTCAAAAGTTTTCAGTTTCAGACGTATACTGCTTTATACAATGATGACTTACGTAAGAGGTCTTTGCGTGGCAATGATGTAATCTGGTCTTCCATTTTTGTAGACAAGACGTGCATTTGCCTGTACCCAGGCCCATCGATTTTCTTTGGTTAGAAGTCTAAATACAGTCATTCCACTCTCACCTGTCTTCATCACTAGAGTTAAAGAGTAAGCATATTGTTTACTGTCCAGTGAACAAAAATAGGAAAATCTGGCATGTCATAAAAATAATCCCATTTGTACAACAGTTTCACAAGTCTCATGTCCTCAATCACCTGTTTCTGTGCGGCACTAATGTAGTTCTAGTGAAACAGGATGATCGATCACTTTAAGATGCCTACTTTAATTCACTAGTAAAATAAAAGCCAAAATGCACGCAAATTTAAGATATCCACTACTGATTGGCACCATCCTATATGGAGCTTCTCCACCCATTATTTCTGCAATAACAGAATTAATAAATACTAGAACATGTGAATGACAAAAGTCTAAGTCTGAAAAGTGACAATTACTTAAGAAACACATTAGCTCTGAATCCAATTCTTCCACATTTTGATTGGTAAATGCAGAGGTACTTCAAAATCCATTATTTTTCACTCCCACTATCACTTCACTAGCAATGCTTGATAAACATACTACATTTTTGTTGTATATTGCTGAAAACACTGCATTTCTAGACAGAAAAAATAAATAAAAAAATATTAGGAAAGTTCCAGAACCTGAACCAAAAATACTCCTTACTAAATAATTATTTTTTATCTTAGCATCAGAAATGCAACAAAACCAGTTTTAAGACAAAGTTTCAACCAAAAATTTAATCCCATTCTACTCTGGAAATATTTTCTTTCTTATTCCTTAAGAATAACAAACAAAACCACTGATAGGCAACAATGACAGAGTTATACCTGAAAGAGAAAACCTGCTTAATATAGGTTGAGAACTAATGTATTGATAGGGGGTTACTTAATTGTATATAAGGGGACAAAAGGAAAAACACTTCTTCAAGAGAAGGTAGCAGAAAAGAAGTAGAACAAAAATATCCTGAAGATGTTTCTCTAACTTCCAAAGACAAATATGTTACCTCTGACTAACAAGTAAAGAAACAAGTCCACTAAATAGTTACATATCAGACAGCAGATACTTATTTCCTTAGCTTAAAACATTATACTTCTCTCATTTCTGCTTAAACCAAATCGAGCTGCTAAGAATCAAAACCAGAAACATGTAAGACACTAGCACTCTAAATCAGAGATGTTTTTCTGTAAAAAATACTTAGACTGATAAATAAAAAAAATGCTTTATTTAGCTTTCTAACAGGAAAGCTATCTTTGAAATAGTCTCTTTGCCCAAAGGAAGTTGTTGAAATAGCAGAAGTTGGGTAGAGCAGAGAAGGAAGTGAGAAGAGCAAGATACGACAGAAACTGGAATATATAACCTAAAGGATCTATTAAATATTTCTTCCTACAGTATAAGTTTTTATAGGGAGGGAAAGATCACTTGAAATGAATAGTGCTCTTTTTATTAATGACCACTTTTTTTTTTTTAGGAGTACTTCATAGTATTTTTTCAGTATGAATATAATCCGTGTTTTGATTTTTCAGCCTTTTTTAGGGAATGAAGCTTACTTCGGACATGATTTTCAGCACAATAAAGCATATCAGCTGCATGAATGAACTGGTATCCTGTTCCTCTCATACACAGCTCTGCTTCAGTGTATCCCAGGACAATCTTTCCTCTGGAAGGTAAAAACAAAAAATTGCAACACTGCTGGTGAACCAAGTCACAGAACAAATGCCAAGCAAGTTAATTTTGGCTAGAACATTTCAGACGTAAATGCTAACTACATTTTGTTGCAATACCAATTGTATGCGGAAGAATGACAGTTCTAATAAAAAATACAGCTAACAAATCATAAAACTTTTACTAGTCCCCCAAGTTGCCTTCAGTGACTAAGAATGGGTTCAAAAAATTATTAGATCATTAAAAAAATAAAGAGTACGTCTACAGTTCAGCCAGACTCTTAATTCCATACTTTTGAACACATTCACTTATAGCAGGCAGCTCCCATTTGTTGCAACGAAAGACACCGTTTGCTTGGCCCCATTTCATAGCATTTACCTACAGGGGCTTACATGTAGAATGAATTAGGGGCTTAACTTTAGTTATGTAAAACTTCTTGCCTGAAGTAGTATTGTTAGTAGCTTAAAATTCAAAACAGGGCATAGCTCAGAACTACATCCCTTTTGCCATTGGGTCGTTTGAGACACCTGTGTTTGCATTTAAACATTCTAAGAAACGCCTCAGCAGGGTACTGGCAATAGAGTCATGTCTGACCTTGGTAGCTACAATTAGAGTACTTTACTAGAGGTTAGGCAGATGAAGAACTTCACAGCATTTGTGTGAGTGCTATGAGATACATGAGAGAATGAAATAGTCAAAAGGGTCTGAAAGAAGGTATGGAACAAAGAAATGCAGATCCAAAGATAAAGGGGGTAAAAAAGAAAAAAAGAAAGACAAAGTAAGGTTGGGGAATAATATATGCAAAAACACAAAACGTGGCAAAAATTGAAGGTTTCACGTGAAGCACAATGACTAAAATCAAAGAAAGAAAAAACCCTCTGCTCACATTTTGTTAACTTTTACTTCTATCAGTTTATAGAACACAAGAAAAATATTTTGGTTTATAGGTAGACAGAATACTAAGCAATTTGACTCTACATTATCCTATAAGTAGGCATGGAAACCCATATGAGAGATTCCAGTTTAAATGAGTCTGAAAGCTGAAAGCATTATCAGTCAAAAATAGGAAGGAAGGGAGAAAGAAGGAAGGAGGCCAGAGGCTTTTCTTTTAATAAAGAAGCATCTTAATGGGCTTATTGCCATGTTGATGCATAGTTACATTACGTTGATCTAGTAATGCAAGAGTGTTTCCAACTTTTATATAGGAAAAAGAATGGTTTGGAAACGGTTAAAAGTCATACTATAAAAAAGGACTTAATTTGTTTATTTTGAAGTAAATAACATTTCCATTATGTTTTACATCTGTTTGAACTGAAGGAGAAAATAAGCATGTAGAACAAAATGAAACACTTGTTCTATCACTTCTAAAACCAAATTTCAAACAGATTTAAACACTAAACCTGTTGTCTTCCCTAATTCATTAGTATTTCTGTCATTTGGGCTTTTTGTTTTGTCTTTGTTTTTTTTTGTTTTGCTTGGTGGTTGGTTTTTTTTTAAAGATTGAGAGTCAGAGAGCAATATCCTCTTTGAAGGAAGTACACTCTGACCATCCTGTTTCTCTTTACTTACTAGCAGGGCTGAAGAGAAAAATCCTGACAGTTCCTAAACAACCATCAGTATCAATTGTAACAGTAACCAGCTTTATATTTCAAATATATACTTGAAACCTATCTATCATCAAATGAGTAAGTGTTATGCAGAAGAATCAACACCTACTTTGCGTCACAGCCAGTAGGCGTGAAATCCAATTTGTGTTTAGTTCTGAAGATGAAGTTTTTGGTTCGTATCTCAAGGATAGATGGTGGCTGCAGGGGAGTTGCGACTGCAAACAGAGCAAGCTGAGGAGACAAAGTAGCACCATCCTTCCCTTTCTTGTTTTGTCCATGGAGAAACTTTAATCGTCCTTGAAAATTCATAGCCTTAGGATCAGGAAAAAAGTAACTGGTTTATGTTGGAGATATTTAAGAGTCAGACATTTCTGTTACGATGTACAACATTTTAATTTTTTTTTTCCAGACCCATCAGATTTAAGCTTTGTAGCATGGCATACATGAAGGTTAGCTAACAAGTACAGAATACTGTTGTTGTACCCCTGAGCATATCACTCAGAGATCTGCTAATAAACTCACTAGAAAAAGACCTAATGGGAAGATTGTTTTGTCAAAAAAACCTCAAACTTATATACAAGTATAAATAATAGCAAATGCCAACGGGATCTTCCAGTATTCCAGTGAACACGCATTACAAGTAACATTACATTATTTCTCTTGCATTTCTGTTGGTCATTAGTTTAAAGTATGTAAATGTATACAATTCCAAATTTTTTAATAAACAATTCTATTTGTAAGAAGTCACTTAAAGGGTGACAAACCCATATTATTTCTTTTAAAATCTACAGTATTGACCAACAAAAAATGTATTAAAAAAAAAGCAAGCATAAACTTTCCCAAGTAAGGGAAAACCATAATTCTGTTAGTTATTATAACTCACCACATTTCAAGGTACCCAACAGAAAATAATCTTTGTAATGCTTTTTTATCCACAAATCACACAATACTTCACAAATGTAGATGCCTATTCGTATTTCACAGAAGAAACTGAGCCGTGAGAAATGAGGGAACTTGCACCTGGTTGAAACAACTGTTGAGGGGGAACCCAGGAATACAATCTTTACTTGTCATTTAATGTCACTGACTGAAACATACTGGTTCAAGCAGCTCAGATATCTACACAGACTTACCAAATAAAGCAAGTTGCTGTACGTGTTGTAGGGATAATGCAGATTTCCAACTTACAAGCATGTGTGAAAGTTTTTACATAACTCCATACTCACCAGGAACCCAGATGAATTATCCAGGAGGCATCGTAACCTGCAGATGAAATTCCTTTCCATAAAGGAAGAATTCTCTGGAGGAAGTTGGTCTGGGTTATAATAGGTTGCTGGCTGTGAAAAGCCATTATCTCCTACAGGAAAAGATTATTTATAAGGATTATTTTTAGAAGAACACCTAGTGAAGGCTATCTATAACAAATCACCTTCCGTCTCATAAACAAAGCATTAGGTCATGACCCGAGCAAGAACAATGTAAACTGGAAACATCCTCAAAACCTATACTGATTACAACATGAGGTTAAGTATCAGTTTGTTGGATGGGATTTTGTTTTACCGGCTATGATATTTGAAAACTGCATGCAATTTATTTTTTTTTTAATATTTAAATTTTTTTTTTCAGTCCATTCATAATGTTCGTCAACAACCTAAATTCTGAGTCAGTTGCAGAGAGCACACCCACATTTCATCAACGGCAGAATCTGCAAAAGTGAAGCAGGCACCCAGGGATAGTAAATATAGGAACTGAATATTCAAAAGCTCAGTAGATGATACCAAACTGTGAAACTGTTACTTTCCAGACAGCCTGGTGAAAGCTGTCAGTAGCAATAAAAGAAGAATCTTTAGAGACCCATCACAATAAATCAATGCAAGCACTTTCTCTAATGGACATTAAAAAGAGCTACTGAATAGTGAAAATATCTCTGGGCTGTGCTGATCAGGAATATATCATCTTCCAGGGGAAGATGGAGCACTTATTTAAAAAACAAAATAAAACACAAAACAAACAAACAAACAAACAGCTCAAAAACACGATTGACAACTAGGGTAACAATGTGATACTCTTCTGCAGCTTCAGGACAAGCATTTGCTGCGGAGTGGCATTTAGAAAATAGACATAAGCATTTGGAATATAAAGTAAAACCAGCAGGTAAATCAATAAACTTCTGATAGAACACATATGTTCTGCATGAGGCTACATATACAGAAATACCAGAGCTGTCCACACACAGCAAATTTAGCAAAGTGATCTTGTTTGTAATCCAGACAACTTCCCCTGCCTCCAAACTGGTCATTCCCTAGCAATTCATACACACAGAAAACTAAGGAAAAAGTGTAAAATGCTATTTTAGAGTGCTAAATACTCTCCAATTTAAAAAATAGTCCAGATATTCCAAGAGAACTGATGGTGGGTTGTACAGTGGTGAATCAATCCCAAAGGAAAACAAATCATGACCAAAAGCCAGTTCAATTTAATGTCCTATGAATTCAAGGGACTGGAGTCAAATGAGATTGCTGATGGCTCACCAAGAGACCTTGTAACCTAAAGCCATTTAAATCCAACAGGAATGCTGAGTTATCCAGCTTTTAAGATAAAATCAGGATATACTTTTTTTTTCCCCCTCCTTAAAAGAACTGCTATGCAAGGTCATTTTCTGCTGAACAAACTTCAAGGTATGGAGAAAAAGAAAAAGGGCCCTAACTGATAGTGTGTATGAAAAGGGAAATTACAGTCATCTGCAGAACTGCGTATTGGACAAAGCCACCATTATGAGCTAATCCCACAGGTACAGAAACTCAGATACTTGTAGTCCAAAAAAGTTACCAGCTAATTTTGACATTAAAAAATAACAAATTCGCACATTTGTCACATGGATGGTTCTCAGCAGACAATAGCAAATTTACTTCCTACTGCTGCAGATTGTTTTTTTAATTGCTTAATTGCTGGTGAGAATTTTCAAAACTTCCGAGGCAGTGCTTCTCCAAGAGATGCTGAAATGGGTTAGATGCTCTGTGAAGAAGCAATGATTATGAAGACAGGGCAAAGAAACAGCTTGCAAATCCCAGCTCACCTTTCAAAACCACTGACTCTGACATCTTTGAGAATCCCTGCACGTACATTACTCGAGGTCTCTCAAAATGGGTAATACACTGCATATATCAACATTTGCGTTTCACAAGTATCAGCACCAAGGAAGCCACTAAAATATTCTTTTTCCCCAAGAAATCCCAGTATTTGTATTCCTTTTCTACTGCCATAATTTTATTCTTGCAAGATCAACTACTACTGAGAAAGGTGCCAACTAGTGAGGTCGAAAGAAAATTGGTATCAACGCCTGGCTACTGCTAGAAGAAGAGCTGACTGCAAGAGCTGCTGGCCAGGTAGGACCAAACTGAGAGCACTGAGTAGTCCAGAGTACCTTATAGGCCCTATGTGTGTTTGTTCAGCTGATTCTTTCATGGAGATTAATGAGATTATGGGCAACTTCTTGGAGAGGATGTCGGGAAAGACTTTACTCATCAGTAGCAGGCTCCTCAAAGAGCTCTGATTAAGTCCTCCTACTCAGATAAATCTGACTGAGGAGTGCCTACCGAGTGTAGCTCTTACCCAATAAGCAGTGCAAGGCTTTCTGTCTCGGCAGTGGTAGGCATGCCCTTCAGTGTTTCTGCCACAGGTGCAACTCAGTGTTATTCTTTTGGTAAATACAGATCGGGAATTTGAATGCAGGTATCTTCTCTGGGTTCTCTCAAGTGTCTGTCAACTTCCCTAGTAAACAGGCAGTTCCCAAGAGCAAGCAAAGCTTTGGTGGAAGAAGCTACGCAGGCTGTAGCTCACAAGAGGAGGGGAGCAGAAGTCAAAACAGGATGGACTGGGCTTTGAGCCCAAGCCTCCTACATTTGTGAAAGGAATACTGCTGCACTTGTCCAGGCAGACAGGAGGCAGACAGGTTTTAGTGCCAGGATCTTGGAAAAGTGACTCACTGTAAGAAGGCAAAGAGTCTTACAGAGCATCTATAATCCCTGAAGCAAAACTACCAATTAATACTACAGGAGGTAGAACCCATAGCCCTCATGAAGTCGACACTGCAGCTCATCGACACCATGGAACAATGTGCAGAATTTGTGGTGCATCAAGCCCTTTTCTTTCTCTTTAAGCTCAAGAGCATATGTGATTATGTAGCAAGTGAATGTTAAAAGATAACCCAAACTTGAGGCTGCAAAACAGGTATTTAGGATTAAAAAAATCAGGATCTTGCAAACTTCTCTGGGAACACAACGGGGCTGGGAGGAGTGTCAGGAAAGCAAAGTAAACAGCTGAGGAGACCAGTGTATTGAGTGAGAAGCAACCAGTCCGGACTGGCTGAAGCAGAATTAGTTCCAAACTCAGACTAGAATCTTAAGCCTGAGCAAAATTATAGTATGTCTATAAATATCTACATAATGCAATCTGATTGTATTAAAAAAGAAATGTATTAAATTAGCAAAAATGAAGAGGGGATCCTTATGATTATAGCATTATCCTTTGTTATAAATCCAAATTTAGTTTAAAAAGCCTCAATGCCCAAACTTTTAATGCTACTCAAGGCCCAAAAATAATTAGCAGCTTCTAGTAAGCTAGAAACACAAGGTACAAAATAAATCATTGTTTGTAATCCTGCTCAACACTTCCGTCATTCAGTCAAACCTGATGCCAACTCAACCTGGCATCACACTTTTCAAACACAACCTTTTGTAAATTCTTGTGCGCTTGCTTAAGCACTACAGAACACCATTTCACTCTGAAGCAAACAGCAAGATATCACAAAAAAAACTGTTTTCTGAGTGCCAGCAGCTGTTTGCTATACCAAATTGTAATATTAACCAGTTCTGTAGCATGTTTTCTACTGGATTTGGTAGATTGAGCCATAGATGATATAACAACATTGACCACTAAACAAAAAACTGAGATATACTGAGCTGAGAGACAAATAAGTACATAACATTTGCTGTTTTTTATTTCTGTATTGAATCATGGCATTTCTGTACTATAAAATATTAAATGGGAAACTGTTAGAGTTTTAAATCAAATTGCTTTATGAATGATTGCTTTATTAAAAAATAATATGGACTTTTTCTGCATTAAAAAATTATCTATAACCAAGTAACTTGGAGTAACATGGAGCTTTTACCTACATATTTAAACAACTGTTGTATAAAACAGAGCATTACAGTTGTCTCAACAGACTTTTTATTATCAGGCAGGCATACGCTTCCCAGCTTACACGTAACTAATTATCTGTACCAACACATCCCTGTTCTGATATGCAAGCAATGTGTTTCTCAGTATAGTATAAGTCAATAACATGTGACAATCTGAGGCTCTAAGTATATTACTTGGTCTTAAAGGCTCATCTTTTTCATCATTATTTCTCTTCCTCTTTTACTCCCAAAAGTAGTACTGGTCTATGCGGCAGCCTGCATATGACAGTGACAGATGTGGACGAGTAAAACTGTTCCAGGGCCAGGAATGCACTATTCTATACATTAACACTGTAACTAACACATTGTTAGTCATGGAACGATCTACCAGTCTGAAGAGCTTGAAGAAGCCCTCGTACCCAATGCCTGCTGGCCTTCCTAAGCTAATAAATTTGGTGTGTCGTGATCTGGAACCAGGAGTAGCAGACGTAAAAGAGAGATCATTACTTCAGAGAAGTCACTTTCACATTCAAATGGTGAATAAAGATGAGCCTTAAGTTGAGGGTGAACACAGAAAAAAACAACCAACCAACCAACCAACAACCAAACTTCCTCATCTCTTATGTCACCAAAACTGTCCACTTGTCACTGCCCTGTTTGCAACACAAACATGCAGGATTACCTGCTTTGCTGTTTACCACAGGACTACTGATCAGTCATGCGAGACATTCGGTCATCTATGCTTCAAATTAAAGTCTTCCAATTTAAAGCAAAATTAATATTTTAATGGTGCTGTGCTATGAATAGCAGTGTTTACTTAAAGTGCAAAAAAAGTTAGCTAAACATATCCATAAAATTCAAATAAGTTGAAAAGACTTTATTTCTTCCCTGGTTCATGTAAAAGAATCTAACCTTTTTTACATACACAAATTAAAACCCATCAACTAATCAGGCAAGCAAACGCATAAGTTGGCTGCATTCTCACCTTGTACGCTTGGTCCAGAATCTGCAGACTGGGCAGGATTTAATGCCCAATGTAGCTGTCGTTGAAACTCAGCTCTGTCTTCTGTGTGAATCAATTCAAATACACTCTGGTGTATAATATCAGACTATGTACAAAAAGGTGAGAAAAAGAGAATAAGAAACTTATAGGACAATATGATATTAGTTGTCTGGTTGATAACACTGCTACGGACATAGCAAAATCCATTTTGCTTGTGGATAAAAAACATACATTTGCATATATGTGGGAAAGCTTCATGAAACAGAGAAGAATTCAGTTTCATCGATGACTCCAAACATGAGAAATAATAACAATAATAAAATATTGGCTTAGAATGAAATAACATTATGCCAAGTATTCTTTTACCTGTTTTTATCTAAGCAAGCCTGGAACTGTTATGGTTAGGTTAGACTTTGTTTTAAAAATCTAATTTTACGTACTGGTAAATAAGGTACCTGTCAGCTGGTACTTGGACCTGACCCTTTCTAGGTGCTACATGAACACAAAAGAAGCCAAAGATCCTGAACGAAATGACTTCCAAAACTAAGCCAAGCAGATTATGAACATAGCCTGAAAGACTCATCGCTCCTTAAGGGTGCATTAAAATCTGTAATCGTGAAGTTCTCATATCACCTCCAATTGTATGGTTAGGAATGTGATCCAAGCGGCACACCTACAACAGCCAGGATCAGTGGCTGAAAGAAATTAAGGGGAAAAATCCACCCAAAATATTCAAGAAAAGCCTCAGTCAGCTGAGAGGAGTTAAACTGCCTGTTTTCTGTGTGGATCAAAAACCCAACCACTATATAAACAGAAAATATTCAAAATAAAAGAGATCTAAAAAAACTAAGATGAGCTGGCAAAAGCAGAAGTCTAGTTCAAATTTTGCTTTGATGAACTTCATAAAAGAATCAGTATTTTCCAGAATTGCCAGAAATGCTAATTTTTGTAACTTTAAGAATTCACTTCTATATCATGCACAAATTTTATGCACAATTTGTTTTCCAAGCCTTTTTCATCATTCCCCAACACAGAAAGAATCTGTAACCCCCGGAAAAATAATGTTTTGTTTGGAATACTTTCTTTTCCACAAACATTCCCCAATCTCTTATCAGTTAGCTAAAATTGCAGACCAAGCAGAGTTCCTCCCTATTTTTAGATAGCAACTGAATCTATCATTATCCAGTACCCAAAGATATAAACTGATAACTATAATTAAGCTTCTGTCATCTTAACATAAAGTAATCCCAGGAGTTCTAAGGAAGACAACATGTGCCTACTGGGTCTTAGTCTTTATTACTTTGGTACCTGACTTGCAAGCCCAAGGAAGTTAGCCATACATGATCTGCACCATAAATTGTAGATAACAAATGCTTGTTTTGAAATAAGTAAAGGAAGTAAGTATAAGCAAGAAAACACTAAAATTCTAAAAATACTAAAATCACCCAGTTGATTCTTAAAATGTCAAAGCATATGGAGTTAATTTTATATAAAAGGTTTCTATTAAAATAATTACCTTTGCACTGAATTATGTCTCACTCAGCATCATAAACTGGGTAACACCACAGTATAAATTTCAAACAGTTGTTCCAGTAAAGACTAATTAAGTGTGAAAAGTTCCTATCTTGCCTAACTCAACTTTGGAAATAATATTCCTGTTGTGCTTGGCCTCAGGTCCCAGTTCAGCTATGTAAGCTGATAGAAAAGTAATATGGTTTCAAAGTAATCCAATCCAAAGTATCTAACTGAGATTTTTATTTCATAAACTACCAGACCCTAAATATGAACACTGATGCCCTCTGAAATTAAGCAAATCCTCTGGAAAAAAAATATGAACAAATATACTTACTTGTTGGAACCCCAAGTAGTCTTGGATAGTGGAAGAGACGTAAAAAACCAGAGCATCGGCTGTAACAACTAACACAAAGCCATTTAATGCCTGGAGAGGAAACACACCAATCTATCAGCTTCAGAGACAAAATTCCAGATAATTATTGCGGCTGTAAGTCTACCTACACCCTAGTCTCCCAATAAAATGCGAAGCATGCAAAAACATATCATTATCTAACAGCACAAACAGAAGGATTCTTCATTGCATCCCTCTACAGTATACGTGGCACAATGAAGAGAACCATCCAATGAAAAAAAAAAAAAGGACTTTTGGAAAATTCAGAGAAGAAGCCAAAGCCTGTTGATAACTTTTAAATACTCTTGATTGGAAGGGAAGAGGGACAGCAGTATGAACAACCATGGGTTTATCTAATATCAACCATAGTTCACAATGCTTGCATGGCTCATGCCTTGGGTAGCCGCCTACAGCACCAACGGGAGCCACGTCACAAACCCATTCCCAAAATCTGATCTATTCACAGCACAGACAGGCCTAAGTGGACAGGAAATCAAGCCATCAAGATCCCCTATAAAGTCCAGAAAAACTTTTTATAGCTTACTTAAAATAGAAAACCTCTGCACAAACGGACTGTTGCAAGTAAACAATGTTTTTGAAGAGATTTCCCCCTTCGTGAAGCAGCAGACTAAGTGGCTCCTTACTCAAAGTCACGCAAAGGGCATTTATCTGAACTCCCAATCAATACGGTTCATGGCAATTGTTGTGATAGCAAACAGTACATTTGTGACTTGGCAGCTCATCTGAAAGGTGCTGATTTACTTCTGTGGATTTCAGTCAAGATTTAACAAAAGGCTGTCTCAAGGGACTGGATTAAGTATATTGTGCCACTTAATTTCCTCAGCTGCATTCAAAGTCAAATTTGGCCAGCATACTCAAAACATTTTTTTTAAAAAAATATTTATTATGCAAAATTATTGTAACATAGAAAATGTAAATTAAGTCAAGGATATCCTGTATCTTACTGTAAGAACATAACAATATATTTTTATTATAAACCAGCATCATTCTCCCTCAGACATTACCTCCCATAGCCCTGCTCTATGTTAACCACCATAGCTGGTTTCCCATATTTTGCAGAGGTATGGTTTTACTATTTCTTGTTCTTTTACTAATATGGTCTAATTAAGTCAAGTTAAATACCTGACTAAATGACTGGTCTTTAAATGTTGTGAACAACTCCTACTTAATGTGTATACATTTCTCAATTTATTCTCATAAACAGTTGTGAGCTCTTTAAAAACTCTTCATATAAGTTTAATGAAATTTACCTTAATACAGTATGAGCTAAAAAAAAATTTAAAATCTGAAATTAAATAGTGTAGCCAATCCAAGAAATATTAAGTAGCTACACAGAATACTTTGTTTTGATGGAATTCAGAGTAATTCCAAGGGAGCAGAATGCTGCAATGGCAGGTACTTGTGTCCTCTGCTGACCCATTCTGCAGAGCATTTCACCTCAAGTGGTTGATGTAAAAAGTCTGCAAGCTGCACAGTATCTAATTCTGGCCCACATGTTAAAATTGGTTCTTCTGCTCTGTTTCACACAAAGCTACCTACAGCTCCTGTACCCGGAATTCAATCACATTTTACATCGGCTCTGGTACGCAATTCATCTTGAAACAGGATTGCTACTGCAGAAATCAGACGCTTTTTGTAAGCCAAAAATTCTGTGAAATCCAAGTTGTTTCTCCTAAAATCTAATGCAGAAAATTACTGGAAGTTCCTTAAAACATGCAGGTATCCAGGATATACCAATAAATGGGAAATCAATTCAATGGAAGTTTTGGCAAAATGCAATCCTAAGATAATTATCTTTAAGTGCATAATGAAATTTCTCAGTGAGTTTATTATTCTGGAGCATTGGAGATAATATTTGTGCTTCTACAAAAATACTCTCAATATTCCTAACACAAAGGTAATTACAAAACTATTCATTACTGGTGAGAATTAAGATGTTAAAAAATTTCTTAAAGGTCATCATTTGACTTGCATTTCATATCATAAACTTGACTAGACTGTACTAGTTTGTATATCTAAAATAAAACTTTGAAATAATTTAAACAATTTTAAAGGAGATATGGCTTAATTTTAAAGAATGCACATCTATGTATTTGATTTCTACTTCCACAATACTATATTGAATTGGTAAGAAAGTTTCTGCGTCAGAAATTAAAGACACAATTTTCTGTTTGTTAGGAAACATGAAAAAACATCTGATGAACAAATAAAGACCATATAATCAATATGGTATATATTCATATCACCTTTGCAAAAAGAAATAGAAAGAGAGTAAAAAGGAAACGTTCATCATCAGTTATAATTTATGGAAATCTGCGTGCCAAAAGACTTCCAAGTTTAGGCAGAAAGGAAGGATTTTACCAATATTTACACTTACTGATGCTCATTATCGTCTAGAAAATTCTCACTTTCAATACTCAAAATATCTTACATTCCCTAAGAAAACTCTTTCACATATTTTTTTAATACATAAAATATTTACAGAACAAATTCAGTTAAGAAATTCAGTTCATTTACCTACTTCCCAAAGGAGGCAGAATTTACATTAACAAATATATCACCCACTTAATCTTCATACTGGAAAGCAGTTTGCTACAGCAGTTCCCTCATATAACTTCCATCCAGAAGGCATAAAAAATAACTACATTTCACATCAAATAGATGCCTCCAATATAAACCGTATACTGTACCTTCTTAGATAATTTCCCTTTAAAAGAAAGCTGTTCACCTGCAGTAACTCCGTAACAGTTCTTTGTCGTACTTTATTAAGGTTGGAAAATTACATGTCTGTCCTAGGTTTTTAGCTGGTTAGGAAACAATTTTGCACTAGTATTAGTTTACAGTAATTGTTTTGTGGGATTTTTAGAACCCGTTTTCATATCTACCCTTTGAACAGTTAAATTAATTCTGTTCTAAGCAAACCAGTGGCTCTGATTGACCTAATGATTTGCCATTTCTGACACATCAGTCTGAAATCTGTGTTTCATAGATTATCAACATATTTCAAATGGAGCTGCAGGTCACACTAAAATCTATTTTGTAAAACTAATTAGAATATTGGAATACTTATATTAGTAATTTTTTGAGTTTAGTCCAGACCTAGTATTATATCATTATATTTCAGATGCCTTGACACTCTAAGACATTAAAACAGACTATCAACCAGACTATATAATTTTAAAAACTCTGTATTTCATTAATACTTTTAAGTGGTTCACAGTGCTGAAAGCTATTGAAAGTATTTTAAAATTTGTCCTGAACGTACACTATGAACTGTAGGTTCCTTCAAACCACTGAGAAAGGAAGATATTCCAGCAAGGCCAAGGTATTTTAAAGAGAAATTGGGTTTTTTAGGCAATTAGTCACCCAATTTACAGTAGATGACTAACCCACAGTAGTACCTTTTTTAACAATAGATGCAAAGAGGTGGGAAAAAACAACTCTAAGAAATGACTCAGAAAGAGTTAAGATGACTCTGAAGTCCAACACCCGCTCTTCAAAGTCACTACTACCACCAGAGAAAGGTGTAAAAGCTATATAATATTAACCTACAGAAAATGAGGAAAGAATCTGACAATAAAACTTCGTTTTTCAATCCCATCAGCGAATAACTGGTATGTTAAATACAATATAGGAATTTATTTATTTTTAATTTAAATCTTTATATCAGCCACTGCAAAACATACCTGCAGTAAGAGTTCTCCTTCCAGGATCTGCATCCCTTCTCCACGTTTTGCTGTTCTACAGTTTTCCTGAATGCCATTTCTTTCTGGTCTTGCAGAGTTAGAAGACTTCAATGCAACTAGAGATAAGAAAGAAAAAAGGTTGAGTGATCTTTGAAAAGCTCACTAGAAGTATATTTTTTCTTTCACAAAATAAATTTTTAAAATGCTTATAAAGTCAATCTAATGGAAGATTTCTGTTTTAATGTCAGACTTTTCCCTTACCTTTAGAGATAATCCCCAAATTTGTCATCCACCTCCTTTCTAAACTATACTTTACAACAGAATAAGTATTACCAAAATCAATCCAAATGTCATTATTTTATTCATATTTTTTTGTCTTTCTCATTCTCTTTACTGTGAGGCTCACTTTTAGGATCATATTTAGTTTGTCAATCTTGTTAATAAAGGACATTTTTCTTTACATGTAACAACCTCCTATAGCCTAATAACAAATCTGCTTTAAGGTATGACAACACTTACAGTTATTTGTATCCTATCTAATTTCAAACATCAAATTACGGTGCCTTAGATATAAGCCTACTGCAGACCTAAAGCTCCCTTGAGAGAAATCCTAAATGGATATTATAGGGGTCCCAAATGCATATTACATATTAAATTAAATAAAGCAAGCTATTTCAAACAAAAATACTCTTTTTTTTTCTGCCATAGTTAGATTTTATCATTTAAAGAATTAAGCAAGCTTTCCAATTTCAGAGAAAACACTATAACCATGAATCACCATTATTTGGGTTCACAAATATATCCAATTGAGAGGAAAAAAAATTACTGAATAAGGAATAAAGAATCAGAGCAAATTGCTATAAAGTATGTGAAAGAGATAGCACCTCCCATCTCTGCACCCTGTCTTCTAATAAACTATGCTTTGTACTGGTGACTAGAAAGGTCTTGATAATACACATCTCAGCCAGACCCAATACATGTCCATAACTCAGAATTTATCTACTTCCCATGTAGTTCTAAAAAGAAAAATAAATTTCCAAATCTGAGATCAGTCTGAGTGGGTCTGTAGTGTCTAAACAGGTTAAAATTACTTGTATAACTGTACCTTAAACTTTTATCATAAAGCTAAATCCCTCTCCCAACCCCTAAATTTCTAAGC
This sequence comes from Psophia crepitans, assembly GCA_013399095.1. Classification (NCBI taxonomy): domain Eukaryota; kingdom Metazoa; phylum Chordata; class Aves; order Gruiformes; family Psophiidae; genus Psophia; species Psophia crepitans. The sequence goes on along the minus strand of VWZZ01002570.1, from coordinate 277,140 downwards.
TGTAAAGCAAGCGAAATTTATGAAAGCAACTGCTCTTCTGTAAAACAGAAACAGTTTATCTCATAACAGTGAGATATTGCCCCCTAAATCCCAAATGATTTTTCAACCTGCTGAAAACCTGCTCAGAACTTCAGTCAAAAATCCTAAAGAACTCCTGTTCACTTGCTTTCCCACTAGGCTAAATGACATTTTACACTAAGTATATTAACTAAAAGATAAACTATGCCTTTCAGTTTTTTTCAAGCTATCACTGCAGCTAACAACTTTCAAGCCAGACAGATTTCATTAAAATATCACTCAAAGGCACCACAGAGGAAAAACATGTTCGAAAAAGACATTAACTGATTAATCAGTCAGGAATTTATCTGAGGGTTTGCTTTGAAATTAAAACCTTAATGCTCTTCTTCCTACCAGATAGTCAAAAAGTCCTGTAATAGGCCACACAGAGTTACAATTGCAAATTCATTTTAAATTCAAGTGAGCGGAAGATGTAGCAATATTTCTTTCCTAAGCATTTTTTTAAAAGGATATCTAGAACATTCACTAAAAACCCCTGAAGTCCATGGCAGCAGAAGAAAACTTATTACCCCATTAGCCCATATTCAGCTTTGGAAGCTGCAAGTAAAGATACCTAATCACACCTGCCATTCTGAAAAATACCATATACAGTTACACACAGGTGTTGAGCTTTTTTTTTTACTTTTACAACATGCAAATAAAAAAATGAGGGGTAGGAATCACAGGTGATTGACTAAAGAATGAAGTTCTGCTCTACATCTATCAATTAGCAGAGCTCCAGAGCTCAAACACAGCCTACGCACTGGTATGGTTATGTTCCTCCTAGCTTGTAAAGCGTGAAGTTACGTATTTTGCTGAATTGGAACTACGTCTTTTGCGGAAATCAGAATGTGGATGAAATCATGTTGTTGTAAACTGAGATGGAAAACTGCTGACAATCTAGGGCAAAAAAAAATGGAAGATACAGTGGAAATTACAGCTGTATACATCATTAGGTATGGACAACTCCAGAAAAAAAAAGAAACAAAACAACAAAAAAAACTCCCAAATTTATCTTGTTCTGATAGATAAGTCACAGGCCTGCTAGTGCCTGCTACAAGCCACCTAGTCACTGGAGTTTCTTCCTCAACACCCATACGCAGGGTGAAAAGATTGCACTACAGGGGACTTTACATTCTGAGACTTTGGAGATGCAGTGACAGCTCTAAAACACCCACACACTTTTACAGACTAAGTTGGAAAAGGTTGACTGTTCCACCTACGGAAAGGAAAATTTTTATCAGCTCTTTTCTCAATTAAAAAAGGGGCATCAAGACTAAGGTGCAGATGTTCCTGAGGTAGGTGTGGTCGGAAGGCTACCGAAGCCCAACAATCTTGGCCTTACAGTATGAGTGGGTCATCTTGTGAAGCAGTAATTCTGAAAAGACTTAGTCACAGTGCACAATGCTGTGGCCTCAGAAATACCAGCTACAGTAATAGATGATAAGGAGAACCAAAGCTAAAAAGGGGAACTCATCCCAAGGTAATATTACAGACAATATCACCTAGATCAGCCATGTATGCTGCTACTTCTCATAGCCTACATTACTCATGTAGTCAGATGAAATAATCCAAATAGTTTATTGCTTTATAATCTTTGAATCTCTGAATTAAATACAACATGTCAGCCTCTTCACTTTTAATTTTCAGCTACAGGAAATTAAAAGATGAATAGTCCCGTGGAGTAAAGAGAAACAAAAAATCTCTGTACATACTCTAAAAGGCATGAAAGACACAAATTATTTCTCAGAACTTCCCCTTAATAAGGTTAAAGAAAAAAAAATTAAAATAATAGAGCACCATTGATTATACCTGTAAAAAAAGAAAAAGAAAAGAAAAGATTTTCTGCTGCACAATTTTAGCAATAGGGCTAGATTGTAAGCACATGCTTTCCAAGTAGGTTAATGATAGTCACTTAATCCTATGTCTAGTAACAAGCATCATTTCCTTTGCCCAGACTTTCCTGATTTGAAGTAAAAGCTAAGTCTCAAAGACAACCAGACTAGACAGTGACCTTTAGGCTTTCTAGACATGAACAACATTACAGTTTTGGGTACATTTGTTTTACAGTTATGAAATGCTTTGGCTCCCAAACCAGAAAGTGTAAAAGACAGTTGGTTTTACAGATTAAATAACACTGGTAACATCAGCGTTTACCAGCTCCTTATCTCTGGTGTTAACTGTTACATTCGGATGACAGAGATTTGCACGGAGATGAAGGATACTCTCTTACACCGGCAATACATCCGGACATGCAACTACTTCTTCAGGTCTGGAACAGAATTCGAGCACTGCCAAAAGCCATCTTTCATTTTAAACTCACGTAAATGTTCACTGAAAAATTATTTTCAATACCTAAGGCGAGTCTTCCTTCTTTCCAGGGAGTAACATTCAGATCGAGAAAAGTGCATTGCACCTAGATGATCTCTGAGGTCCCTTCCAACCCAAACCATTCTATATATCCTGAACTGCACGAGTTATAAGCAAGGTGCTTAACCAACTGATAGTACATGATAGATGAAGTTCATGAACTATTTATTGAGATACTCAGAAATTACTCTTTGTTATGATGTAGAAAATCAGTATGCTTTGCAGCTGCTGGAGTTGTAGGAATAACACCACATCTCGGTCCTAATCAGCCTTTCAGAATGTATTTCCCTCTATATTAGACCTAACACTTTCACCATTTACGGAAGAAAATTCTCAGATTTGTCCTTTCTTCAGACTACATCTTTGAACTAAGACACACTTAACATCAGCTGTGATGACTCAGTGGATCCAGTTGGAAACAAAACCTTCAAGTCCGTCCCTCACTAGCTGCGAGCAGCGATCAACAAATTAACAGATTTTATGTAATGCAAAAATCTTAATTCCTAACAATAGAAGCATAGCAAAAGAATATGAGGAAAAGTATTTTAAGTATATGGTCTATCCACTACCTCATTTAATCTCCATGCTGTCCTCCAAGAGAGGCCCTAGACCTGAGTGAAAAAGGCCTCTCACCTCCAAACACTTGATCTCTGGGGTTTCTGTTTGGCAGATATGCTCCCCACAGCTGCAACCCACAACTGGTCTCCTCTTCCTTCCAGGCTGTCACTCCCGCTCTCAGCAAGAACCTTTACTATCATTTCCTCACTTGAGCGCCAGCTGCTTTGAAGTCCCATCTCCACAATTTCATGCAGTTTGGCTTACAAAATCAATGGCCATGCAGCCACCTGCAGCTACCAGAGTACCTTCAGCAGGAATCCTGTAATCAGTGATCCTTTACTCTGTTTACCAGAAGTTACAACATCAGAGAATCACAAAATTGTCACAGAACAAGTGCAAATATGCTCTACTGGCATAGTTGAGAGTTAATAAAATAACTGGAGATCCAGAGAATTCAGCATAAGGTTTATGTCAGCCACTATCTAGCCAACTTTCTGATGAGCATTCATATAGAAGCCTGACTTAACACACAAAAACTTGTCTACTTTACTATGACTTTAAGAAAATAATATTGGCAGTTAAGCTTCTTAAAGCAATACAGAGAGGCATTCAAAAACCCTTCTAGTTCTCCTTTCCACAAAAGGAGTGAAACACCTAAAATATCTGTACAAATATTCAAAAGAAATATCAGTAAAAAAGAAATCTAATCAAAATGCCTTTTAACCTGCATGTGACAACTGTCTTACGGAATATTCAGTTGTCTGGCCATAGAACAAGAGTTGAGCATCCCCAGCAGTGTATATCAGGACATTGGCAATACGCAGCCACACTAAGTTCTGTTATAATGTTTTCCTCAAATCTAGAAACTACGTACTTTGAAAAAAAGTGCGCTTTTTTTTTCAGAAAGAACAAAATAAACAAGAAAAAAAATAAATAAGGGTAATTCTTTCGGTGTTGAGTGAATAAAGAACTTTTTCTGACATAAAGGAAGTAACTATACATTTGCTAGTACTTAGCCATGAAGACTGGAGAAATTATGCCCAAATGAAACCCTATCTTTTACTAGAAAGCATTCCCACACCAAATGTCTCTTAATATTATTTAATGAGTGAAGAAATGTATGATTAAAAAGACTTTCCCTCTCAAAACTGATCTAAACAAACTACGTGTTTTAAGAATGCTGAATACAAACCAATTCAGTGATTGCTGGCTGAAAAGCTTTATGAAAACCATACCAAGATACTCTGTGGTTAGAACCTTTTCTCTTTCTCACCTTTTCTTCCCCAAAGAAAAAGCATAGCAAAAAGTTTTTGAGGAGCATAGTAGCTCTCTGCAGGGAGGTGCAGAGAAAGGAATGTCAAGACGCCAAATGATTTGGATGAGGGAATTGAGTGCACCCTCAGTAAGTTTGCAGACGACACCAAGCTGGGGGGAAGTGTCGATCTGCTGGAGGGTAGGATGGCTCTGCAGAGGGACCTGGACAGGTTGGATCGCTGGGCAGAGGCCAACAGGATGAGGTTCAATGTGGCAAAGTGCCGGGTCCTGTACTTTGGCCACAACAACCCCAGGCAGTGCTACAGGCTGGGAGCAGGGTGGCTGGAAAGCTCTACAGAGGAAAAGGATCTGGGGGTGTTGGTTAACGCTCGCCTGGACATGAGCCGGCAGTGTGCCCAGGTGGCCAAGAAGGCCAACAGCATCCTGGCCTGTATCAGGAATAGTGTGGCCAGCAGGAGCAGGGAGGTGATTGTCCCCCTGTACTCAGCCCTGGTGAGGCCGCACCTCGAGTACTGTG
>VWZZ01002570.1:254785-272046 GCA_013399095.1 Psophia crepitans | reverse complement strand
AGCAACCCAGAAAGCCAACCGTGTCCTGGGCTGCATCAAAAACAGTGTGGACAGCAGGTTGAGGGAGGGGATTCTCCGCCTCTACTCCGCTCTTGTGAGAGACCCCACCTGGAGTGCTGCATCCAGCTCTGGGGTCCTCAGTACAGGAAAGACATGGAGTTGCTGGAGCAGGTCCATAGGAGGGTCACAAAGTTGGTCAGAGGGCTGGAGCACCTCTCCTACAAGGACAGGCTGAGAAGAGAAGGCTCCGGGGAGACCTAATTGCCGCCTTCCAATACCTAAAGGGGGCCTACGGGAAAGACAGAGAGGGACTGTTTACAAGGGCAGGGAGTGACAGGACAAGGGGGAATGGGTTTAAACTAAAAGAGGGGAGATTTAGATTAGATGGTAGGAAGAAATTCTTTACTGTGAGGATGGTGAGGCACTGGAACAGGTTGCCTGAAAAAGCTGTGGAGGCCCCATCCCCAGAAGTGCTCAAGGCCAGGTTGGATGGCGCTTTGGGCAACGTGGTCTAGTGTAGGGTGTCCCTGCCCATGGCAGGGGGGTTGGAACTAGATGATCCTTGTGATCCCTTCCAACCCAAACCATTTTGTGATTCTACGAAATTTTAACTGGGCTTTTTAAAATCATATTGAGATGCAACAAATTACTTAAATCAGGCTGGAGATAATTTTTTTCATTTAGGTGAACGATCTGTTCAAGTCTAAAACTGTACTGAAGTAACACTTGCCTAATATCACAAGTATATCGTTAGCACATCAGTCCTGCAGTCCTGGTATTTAATCTTAAAGAGCTTCCCAGAACTGCTTTATATCAAATTCTGGCACAGTTCCCACATTTCAGCCAAACAGGTCAAAGTTTGCAGTCAGAGATAATTTAGACTGTTTTATAACCTTTTCAGGAGAATTATAAATTCAGCTAGTCAGTTCTAGACTACTTTAAAAAACAACCGTTCTCATGAGGGGGGTGGTCTTACTTGCTTCAGCAGCACATACTAACCTCCAACACGAAGTTCATCAGCCAAAACAAGATAAGGAGGGCACTACTGAGACAACGGAGTTTAACATTAAACTCTTGCCAAAATCATTAACTGTTTATGCTGGCAAAAGATCTATTTCAAGTGGAAGAAAATATAATACGTATCCATGAATCTATACGTAACCTCCATTACTTATGATTATATGAAACATTTTGCACTTGCTATCTCTGACACTGTAAAAGGAAAACTTTTTATGAAAGTTAAAGTAACAAAAAGAAAAAAATGCAATTTTTTTTTAGAAAGATAAAACGTGCACTGATCAGATATTTTGTAAATAGCTACACTTCTACTAGATAACATAAACGGCACATTCCATTAATAAAACTTGCTAAGAATTGCTCTGTACTTAGAGATACAAGAGAAAATAAATACAATTCAGAATTATCATAACTGTATCTCTAAAGTTTTCATTATGTTACACAAAGAGATAAGACAGACTTCTGCATTGCCTGCATGTACAAGTGAGACATGTTACCTATGGAGAAAGAAGTGTTTTTCTGTATTTTGCATGCATTTCCTATTCCTTCATTTATGTATTCTAAATAATTTTCAAGATACCACTATTGTTTGCTTATATCCTACTAACTTAAAAAAAGAAAAGGCAATGTATGGTAGACAACTTATTCTTTTCACAAAAATTCTGATACCAGTCAATTAAATTTATAATTATTCCCCTAATTTAGCAAAATTTTATAATTTATTTGGTCAGTGGGCTCTTGCTGTCATGTACTCACAGCTTCCACATGATCAGATTTTTGACACATCCTTGGTTTTGATATTTACAAGGTTTTAATATTTTTATTTTCTCATTCCAATATCTTGGCATCCAATTATTCTGACATCTAATTACAATTAAATCTGAAAGTTGTGATATGCATCAGCATTTTTATTTCTAATGTGTCTGAAGAGGAAACAATTTTAGAGCAGTTTTCCTTGTAAGCTGTATTACAATTTACAGTACAGTTTGTAAATTACAGTAAACTGTGAATGGATAAAAACATGTATTTTCCATTAGTATCAAAACACCAAAATGCAAATACATTAATAAAAATGTAAAATATACACTGTTCTAATACAGTCCAGAGGAATCCATGCCGCACACAATTTACAAAACTAGTAATGGAAGTTGAATAACCAGATTTTGTAAACTTAAGCAAAATGAGGGTGAAATTGCACATTTGGGAGTGACTAGTAACAAAGGATACGTTTTTCCTCTTAAGTATGCGAATGACTGAATGTGTCAAATTATGACAATACTGGAACTGTTTTCAAAGAATATATTTTTACTTTTAAAACAAAAAAAAACCATTAAAAATATGCTTGAGCTGCCTATATTTTGATTATTTCCATTAAAAGCCAGAGGTTAAAAAATTAGTAATAACCAACCTACAAGCTCAGAGGACATGGTGCTCTAATTCATTATCATATTTTCCTAAATATGTAACAACATTAGCTGAAAAGTAATTGATAGAACCTATGAACCACGGAAGACAGGTATTTCTTGATTTGGCCTCAAAGGAATTATTCATGGTTAAAGAGAGAGGAAGCAACTATCACAGGACAAACCATACCATGATGAATACTTTCAAAGAAATGTTAGTAGGTTATGACCGGTGAAGGAAAAGAGACTGAGGGGGAATATTACTTTTACCAGAACAAGTTTTCACAAGAAAGATGGAGGGGGGGGGAAATGAAAAAACTACTTCCACTAATGAAAAAAGGCAAAGAGAACAAGGGTGAAAAGTGGTCAGGTTCTGGGAATTTCCTGGGCTTTTAGGAGTCAATAACTGCTGTACAGATATAGATCACCTACTGATGTGTACACATCTCTAGAAATGAAGAATTTCCAGGTATGCATCTTATTTGCAATGCAGCTTTTGTGCACACAAACCACAGCCCCTCGGTTCCATAGATCTGCATGGAATACGATGCAAGTTCTGCACGTGTGCACTCCTCAATTTCCAGCCATCAGGTACTTTCTAGTTTAACCCAAATTCAAACCAAGTAAAATGCAAACTCATCAGCTATACAATCAGGCATGTCAGAGAGCACACAAGACTTCCCAGCTGTGAGAATGTCTGAGGCAACAAGAAATTTTCTTTAAGGAAGGAAGGAACGTAGGATTTCTTACGTAGGAAATGTAGGATGCTTAGGCTAGAGAGAAAACAGAAAAAGGAAATTTTCATCTTTTAACGTGGATGATTCTGCGGGATGAAAGTGCCTCAATATAAAAGGTTTTAATAGGAACTATGTGGAACCTTTAAGGGCTGCCCCCAAAGCAACTACTAAATTAAAGCCACATTTATTTGCTAGACTAAAGAGAACCCTTTATACTTTCGGTGTATCAGGATAGAGAATTTCCAACGTTAAGGTTCTGTTAAGAACCATCCTAGAACTTTTAACAGACTGTGGATGAAAACAGACTCACAAATCAAAAATAAACCAGTAAATATTTTGTCAGCATTGACCTGAAATTACTCAAGGTACAGCTCCAGAACTTCCCAAGGGCCTGCTGTACTTACACTTCTGACATGTCTTCATGCATATTTTACACTCAACAACAAAAAAGTGGTACACATTATTTGAACCGCTGCAGGAGTTTAAAATGCTCTCTTCATTGCAATCAATGCATAACCAACATACATGAGGAATAAAAACAGTATAAAACATTTTTCTCAATGCCAAGTACCATGGGTTTTGAACGTGTGATATTTCAGACTCACCTGACAAAATCCATTTCATTTTAAAAGGACGTTGGGTTTCCCCAACTACACAAAAAAAAAAGCCCAAAGTGTAAAAAATTATTTTCTATTTGTCTGTGATCAAGCACTATACTTAAATAACTTAGCACAAAAGCTATTTTTGGCATAAGGAAGTCTGTTGCTTGCCCTTTCAAAATTGACATGTCTGTGAGCTCAGGCCATTGCTACTCGGTTTCCAGGTCTATGGCAAGGATACATTTCAAATGTTCAGAGTTATAAATCATCGGACAGACAAAAACTTGGCAGGAGTATCACCTTTTTTTCTATCTAAACTTCAATCAATTTTCACTGGCCAAGACTCAAAGGGAGTTGCGAATTTCCCAGAAATTACATTTCTGGATCACAAGATTATTTATGAGACAGGAAATGAGTTTACTGTTCTACTGAAAAAAAAACAAAAAGTTTTTTTTACAAAATGTATTATTGCTGCTTGGTAAAATTTACCAACACCACCAACAAACAAAACCAGACAAATATTTTCAAAAGCTTGCAAAAGTATTCTGTACACCTTTTATTGATAAGGAATTATTCTGGAATATTGCAACATAATATTTTAACTTCCCTTTCTGCAATCTCGTTTTGATATGTTATACTTTAACACTGTAGGTATTTGAATATGTATCTTCTCTAGAACATTTTTATTTAAATTTGTCATTTTTGTCATTTAAATAATTTTATTAAATGGTAGATCTGTAAAACATTACGTACAAATGCATATCAGCAACTTTTTAAAGTTACACAAAGGTGAACTAACGAGTAATTTATTTGCCATCTTACTGCACGTAAAGTTATGTGCTTACTGAACTGCAATTTCAATCATTAATCTAGGAGATACATTTTAATAGTTTGTTGTACTAACAATCCATTGTTCGGTTAAGTGCATAACTACATGGGTAAATACTAAACATGAGGAAGAAGAAAACCATAACCCCCTTCTTTCTAGCACCGGAAATAGGGGAAAGCCTCTACTAAAATGCTCCGGCTCTCCCCGGTATTCTTTTTATACCAACAAAAAGCCTCTTAGAAGAAATGAACCTTAACCTTTCTCTCCTGCGGAAAGCCGAATAGGTAACAGCAGGTAACCAGGACAGGAATTACATCTTACCTAATGAGTTTATTTGTGATGGGCTAAACATTGAGCAACTTCCTAAGCCAGAATTTGGACAAGACATTGGGTTTCCACTGTTATTTTGGAAACATCAAAACCTTCATAGTTAAATATCCTAAAAGAATGATGGTTTAGCAGCAAGAGTCTCCAAAAACCAACAGCGGTCTTTCCCCACAGCTACAGTCATGGCAGCGTTTTAAGACAGCAGCACTCTAAAAATGAGAAAGGTAATAAACAGTACAGCATCTGTGGCTTCGCTATATTCTTCGCATAGTAACACTGTTACACTGTTCAATTAAACATAGGATTATAAGCTACACTACAGCGTATACATGGGCAAGGTGTGTGGTAGGCGAGAAAGACAGAGAGGCTGAAGACAAAGAAGTAGTTCCAAAAATATGTCTGAAAATTGAGAGGATGGATCTTTCTGTGGTTTCAACACCATTAGATAAGACATAGTTTAAAGCTTATCGTTGCACAATATTTCAATATCATCTTTCCTGACAACTTTGGTTTGCTACACTGAACCATAAAGTTTATGAATGAAGACTATTATTTTGTTTACAGTATAATGTTTACAGACTAAATATAACAAGGTAAAAATGTCAATGGCTTTCTACATAGCAGAAAAAAGGAAAAAAAGGTTGGACTGGATTTCATCCCAGGCGCTTTTACTGAAGACTGTGCTTAGAAGGTCACACAGAACGGAAGCCTGTACTTTTGATCAAGCATCAGAAAGCAGAATTAGCAGCAGCAAGCATTATATAACTTACATCATCAAGGGTTAGACTGTGATGCAAAGGAAAACTGTATTTTAATCATCACAAGCCTAAGAAGGAGGGAAGGAGAAAGGCAAGGAAGGTGGTGAAGAAGTAGACCTGGAACAAACAGGATAAAGTCTGCAAGAGGATTTGAGTGAAAGAGGAACCTCTGCCTCTTGCCATCCGCCCTCCCCCACAGGGATGCACTTCACAGAGGGCCTGTTTCACTCTGTCCACGAGTGAACCTGTGAATACCTCCATTTTAAGGCAGAAGTAGTCTGATAAAACCACAGACAAACTATGGGTGTAGGCTTTGCAAAGCTTAGTCCATTAATTCTAATGTTAGAGGACTTTAAATTATACCTTAGATACATTACACCGAGTATTAACACACACTTGCTACTGAACAACTCACTAGTCTCTTAGAAAGGTGACTGCTCAGTTGAGTGGGATGTGTATGAACTCTGCCACAGTAGACACAGCAAAAGGCTTGTTTGATTAGTGTGTTACCAGGCACATCTACCAGGTCTTGTAGACAGAACCTTTCCACTTGCCTTAAAATTATTTAACATATTTTGTATTTTTAAGATTCAAAATTTAATCTACAGTTTTACTTAAGATGTAAATAATCAGTCCAGTTAAGGCTCTATACCCAAAAATTCTAAACACAGAACTGATACATACCTTTCATAGCACAAGCTTTTCAGTAAACCAAAAACTACATAAAATTGTCTCAATATTTTCAATACTTCCATTCTACTGTTACTAAACTGCCTCAGAAGTCAAGATAGCTACTCAAGGAGTATTCCTTAAGCATCACCACTTCACTGACTCACTGATAATGCAATAAAAGGTAAGAAAGCTCCCGCCTTGAAAAGACTGGCCTGGAGGGCAACCACACAAAAACAAAAGACTAGCGATAGCATCTCAGACTTCTCATACAAGATTTCAGTTTCTTGTTGCAGTTTCACTCTTTAGAAATACTACGTGACTTGTGTGGACTTGCAGAGTCGTTTTTTGGTTGGGGAGAGGAGAGGTTGAGGGGTGTAGAGGGTTTGGGGGTTTTTTTTGGTTTGTTTTGTTTTCTGTTTATATTGTGAGGTTTGTTTGTTTTCAAACTATTTAGGCATACAACTTACTGTGAGAATCCGACAGCACGAGGAACCTTTCTAGAGTTGTGACACTACCTAGCCATGGAGCTGATGAGGTACCCATGATATGTTGTTGCACTATCTTGCATCTCTGGAGTTGACAATTCAATACCACAATTTAAAAGCTATTTCCATGTGTTTCCACATAACTTTATTCCACAGTTTTACAAAAAATATGAGACTTTGCTAGATGCACAGAAAGAACAGCCCATTTCACTGACTCTTTATTTCACACACATTCCTTTCTCGTTTGGGAATTCCATATATTCTTATTTCTAAAGAAACTCTGACATTTGAAAGGCTGTATGTAAAGTAATTTCCCCTTGAAATGCTTTTTAAAGCACATTCAACCTTCACTGCAGGTGAAATGCCATTAGAACGCTAAGTTGGAAGGTGCAATGTCTTTAAGGAGACAAAGCAACATTTTCAGTCAGTAACTGCTATAAGAATTTAAGACCTGAAAGGGATCACATCACCACACTAAATACCAAACTAAGTCTTAAGAATACTTAGTCCCTTTTCTTTTTTTTTCCTGAAATTAGCTTATTTTGCTAATCAAACCTTCAAAGCTCCAGTGCATGTTTTATCATGTTTAGCCTATTCCTATGTCCTCCTTTAACTCTGTCCATTAACTTCAACAGCTTTTCTCCTTCCTCACTGTTACCAGTGACACAGACAGCAATCACAACCCCTAGCCTTCATTTTGCCACACTAAACATGACAGAGTCCTCTCCTGTAATACTGTAATACACACTCTCTAGGCTTTCCCTGTGCCTGTTCCAATTATATTCATAAGACTCACACTTGATTTTTCAAACTGAATGACACCTCTCTCAGGTCTTCTAGAAAATCTCAGTTGCTTTAAACTGTATTTTATAAATTGAGTAACCATGCATGATGGGAACGGACCATCGAACACTACCTCCAAGACCACTTCAGGAGACTCCACCAAAATCTTCAGAAGGAAGAAACAAAAGACAACCAGTTCAACTTAATGAACGGTCCTCCCCATTACTCTAAGTTCCACCACAAAAGCTGAAACAAGAACAATGAGAAGTTTATGAAAAAACTTTTCATTGGTATTTATTAACTGTAGTTTCCAAAGTGAAATACATTAACATTTAGTATGCGGTTTGAACAGTTATTGTCTGGCTCCTGGACTTCTGAAGAGAGTTACATAATAGGAAATAATGATTTAACATGGACAATTGTAATAGACTGATATGGCTATAGGCCAGAGTACTGAATCATAGAATATCCCGAGTTGGAAGGGACCCATAAGGATCATCAAGTCCAACTCCTGGCTCCACACAGGACCGGTCCAAGCAGAGCAGATCACTGAGAGGGTTGCCCTGGTGCTTCTCAAACTCAGTCAAGCTCAGGGTGGTGACCACTTCCCTGGGGAGCCTGTTCCAGTGCCTGACCACCCTCTCAGTGAAGAACCTTTCCCTGACCTCCAACCTAACTCTCCCCTGTCACAGCTCCATGCCGTTCCCTCGGGTTCTATTGCTGGTCACCAGAGGGAGGAGATCAACGCCTGCCCCCTCGCTCCCCCTCGTGAGGAAGCTGTAGGCCACAATGAGGTCTCCCCTCAGTCTCCTCTTCTCCAGGCTGAACAAACCAAGGGACTTCAGCCTCTCCTCATACATCTTCCCCTCTAGACCCTTCACCACCTTGGTTGCTCTCCTGTGAACGCTCTCCAATAGTTTTATGTCCTTTTTATATTGTAGCACCCAAATCTGCACACAGTACTCGAGGTGAGTCTGCACCAGTGCAGTGTAGAGTGGGACAATCACGTCCCTAGAGCAGCTGGCAATGCCGTGCTTGATGCACCCCAGGCTATGGTTGGCCTTCCTGGCAGCCTGGGCACACTGTTGGCTCATGTTCAACTTGCTGTCAACCAAGACCCACAAGTTCCTCTCAGCGTGGCTGGTTTCCAGTGTCTCGTCGCCTAGTCTGTATGTACAGCCAGGGGTTCCCCTTCCCAGGTGCAGAATCCAGCACTTGGTCTTGTTAAACTTCATGTGGCTGGTGATTGCCCAGTTCTCTAATCTGTCCAGATCTCTCTGCAAAGCCTCTCCACCCTCAACAGAATCAACAGCTCCTCCCAATTTGGGGTCATCTGCAAACTTGCTCATAACACCTTCCAGTCCTACATCCTACTGTGCAACTCAGCTTCTAAGGCCAGATCCATGTAAAGGACCTGACACATGAAATTTAGGGTTCTATACTCAATATACTATTTAGAAACCTCACAATCTAAATATCATACATACTTCAGTTTCCCGAAGCTGCCACACCCCCTCTGGATGGGAAACAATGGCTGGGTACCCACTTCACCCTAACCCCAAGCATGGTCCAGAAGCTAGGTGTTCTCCTGACTCTCCCCCATATGGCATAAATCCAGGTTCTTCTGACACTGGTAGCCACTGATTCTCTTATATGTCTGGAGACAATTACATAGCCCTTTTTTACAGTATCAGGATATGCTAAACCCAGGTTTCATTTCCCCCCTCTGCTACAGGTGGTTCCCACTCCTTTCTTCCACTGCAGTAAAATTAAGTCTTAAAGCTGGGGTACAGGTCTGGTCTACTGCTTCCTCTCAAGGGGGAGCGAGGGGGCAGGCGTTGATCTCCTCCCTCTGGTGACCAGCAATAGAACCCAAGGGAACAGCATGAAGCTGAGACGGGACAGTTATGTTGGAGGTCAGGGAAAGGTTCTTCACTGAGAGGGTGGTCAGGCACTGGTACAGGCTCCCGAGGGAAGTGGTCACCGCACCGAGCTTGACTGAGTTCGAGAAGCATCAGGGCAATGCTCTCAGTGATCTGTTCTGCTTGGGCTGGTCCTGTGTGGAGCCAGGAGTTGGACTTGATGATCCTTATGGGTCCCTTCCAACTCAGGATATTCTATGATTCTATGTAATACCTACTCTTAAAGTTGAAAAATTTCTATCATACAGAAGAGAATAAAAAAAGTTTCCCAAGCCAGAAAGTTACAATCAGAAAGCAGGTTCCCAGCTGGGAGACTGACCACAAAAGACAAGATCTCTGGTCTCTGGTCTGGTCCCTACTGAAAGGGCCATTCTGCCATGGATCCTTCATGGGAAATGCATAACCTGGTCCAGAAAACTCAGTTCTGAAAGGACTTTAGATCAAGCTAGTTAATAAGAGAAATCAGAATTAATTTAACAGGGAGCATACTGAATTAATCTTGACAGCACCTTTCCTAGGATATAAAACATGTTTTTTGTAGATAGGGCTACAACATTGGTCAGGATATCTGTCCACAGAGTGGACATTGCAGTGGAAAATTAGCATTCGCTGATTTTGGCCTCCGCATAGAAAAGAAAAACAGAAACAAGCTTAGAGCCAAAATTTGAGGTCAGCTTTATTTATAATAAATGTAATAACGTGCATACATTTGCTTGTGAACACCTGCATGATATTAAACTTTTTACAGTTACATAGATTGTTCAGGTTCTTACCAAGATAAATGTACTTTGGTTTCTTTCCTTCAAAATTTCAGTTAGAAGTTTGTGCCATGCCTTTATCAAGTATATTCAGATTCATATTAGAGTAAGCACAAATCAACTCATATCTTAATGGTGCCATCTGTCATACTTCTTTGTAATCTTCTGCCAATACAGCAGAAGATCACAGGAAATAAAATCTAAACATGAGGTTTCACTTACTCTGCCACAAGAAATAATGTTCAAGGTGGCAAAGAAAGATCTGTTTGATAATTATGTATTTTCTGCTAAATTGTTCCACATGCTTAGAATACTTGGGATTTAGCCAGGAAGAAAAGCAAAAGCACTTCTGCCAGTTGAGCAGTTCTTCCCCAAAATGTGCATCAATTTAGCTCTGCACAATTGATTCTCAGGTAAAAAGATTTATATTAACTCTTTCTGTTTACTATGTTAATCAGAAAAAAACAAACCCATGTAATATCAGAAATACATGCGTTTAGCTTAACAGTTTAAAGTGAGAGAAAATTGTGCAAAATACTTTGAAATACTGTATTGACAGTTTCACTCAATTGACTCCATCTGCTTTACTAGACCTCTTGAATTAATAACATGTACAAATATATTCCTTTGATAACTGAAATTTTTTATATGAAACAATCCAGTGCAGTTGCAGCTATCCACCACTTCTGTTTAATCTTTTAATAGAAACGAAGTTTTACTCCCGTATTTATAATTTAAAACATTTGTTCTAGCCATGAAATTAATCCATCTAATTAAAGATTAGCTTTCATCAAACAGAATGAGAAACTATTATTAGTTTTAATATGTTAGTGATGGAAACATAGAGAACAGACTACAAGATGACACAAAACTCTCTCCAAGATTCGGACTGTGCTACTGATAGGAACCCTACTTCCTTCCTGCATCCCAGCCTTTGTGCAGGAGGATTCTGAACTCATCAAGAGTCTTAATTAGTGGTTGCAAACTACATATTCTGATTTTTTATTGTTTTTTTTTCAAATATACTGCTGCTATGAAGTGTTTTGTAGAAATGAGTACTGATTGATTCCGGGCACTGCTCCATACCAACGCTCTGACCTTACAGTACAAAAAAAAAAAGGAGCAGCAACATGAGAATCTTTGGCAAAAGCTATACGCATCTCCCTTACTGCCTTGTACATCACCATTTGTGTAGCAAAACTGCCAATCATAATTTAAGGAATTATTTTTACCTTTGTATTTAATACATCACATCAGTTTATAAAAGAGAACAGAAAAATGTTTCTATCTGCAACAGAGATGAAACTCCTTAGAAGAGTTTGATAGCATTTACATACAAACAAATTTTGGATATAGTTTATTAATTCTGTAGTTCAGTTTCAGATATCTGCATTCCAAATGAGTATAAAGTTGAACAATCCTTGTTCCTACAGCAAAACACAAGCAATAAGATGGAAACAAATTCAATGGTTCAAAGAACAGAAGGGTCTGATTTGTGAAGGTAAGACAGCCATCAACACTGTCCCCAGCTTGCTTTCCCACCTGAAAATGGACATTACCAGCTCTACAACTTGGGTAGCTTTAGGAGGGGACATACTTGCCTTTAAGCTATCAGTTCACAGTGTATGGTGCTCATGTAAAATAAAAATAAAAAACCCAAACCTAATACCACTTCCTTAATATTGTGAGTAGTAGGCCACTGCAACTCAACATTCACAGCCACCCAGCTTCAGCCATTGCTGCAGACCTCAACTGCTAGTGTGAGCCAGAAGCCCAAAGTTTAAAAGAACATATTTAGTGACATGAGCTTCAACCTCCCAATTTTGTAAGCCCCTTTTGCACACATTAAATATTTGCAAATGTGATGACCAAATACTAGATGTCACTAAGTCCAACATTACATTTATCAAAGAGAGATGACCACTACTATCTTTTCCCTACAAATGCTAGTATTTCATAAACAGCTCTTACCTCTTTCTGACCCAAGTATATTCAATTAAAACTAGGCTGTGCAAGGCTGCTGGAAAAGTTAGAAATTGCTGTTATTTTATGAATTTAGGGGAAAAAAAGCACCTGTACTATCTCCAGTGCTGTGATACATATGTACATCAACTAGTCTGTCAGCAAAAAAAAAATTATCACCTTGCTAAAAGCGTATTTTCTGACAGGTCTCTCAGGTATCTTTAAACACAAAAGTTCAAGTACAAAAAGGAATTAAAAAGGCTTATTACTGGTGATGACTATACTAATATGTGAGCAGAGGAAGATACTAACGTGTACAAAGCTAAAATAGCAGGTGAGATAGACATGGTCTGTTTTGCACAAAGCATATGAAGAACCTCTGAGATGGAACTGATCTTGTTCAGTCTCACAAAAAAAAGAGACATGGAATTGGCAGGCATTCCCCCTTCAGGACAGCCTGGTTTTCTAAGGCAGACAAAAATGTCACCTTATTGCTGTGAACTTTCCTAGCCTACTTCCAGTTTTAGCAAACAAAGTTATTAAAAAAAAAAAGCAGTGTCTATAGCATCAGATTTGTCTTCCTGCTCTTCGTACACAGAAGGCTGTGAATATTTGCCTTTCTCCTCAGACAAAACTGGCATAATTTAAGGGTGAGTTACAAATAAACTAGATGGAGCTCAGCAATGTACTTTAAGGAAAGGAACTATGGGTGTGTAGTCTAATTAGTACTGGAGTAATTTACAACTTTCTGCTTTTGGGTACCAAATAGCATTTCCATCCTTAGAACTTCGTGGCAAAAAAATCTACTATTTCATTCCAAACATTTAGCAGTATTACACTGACTACACATACATAAATACATAGCTGCCAACTTGGCAAAATAAATTCAAGTGACAGAACACTTGACATCCAACCTGTTCACTGGAAGCAACTAACTCTGAAAGCAAAACAGCAGAAGCTTCCACTATAAACAATTCATCCTGTTCACAAAACTAACATTTGGGTATCACAGATGATTACAACTTTCATTATTGCACAGCATAAAAATATACAAGTAATCAGCTTTTATAAAATTATTTACTATTTGCATTTCTTAGCTCCATTTATCTCACACATGTGCCCTCTTTGTACAGAGCCTTTTAGCAGGGTGACAATTCATCTTTAAATTCAATTTGAGAAACATGCAGTCCATTACCACATTAAGAAAGGAGACAGCTACATTTCTTTTCAGAGAAGGACATGGAAAAGATGACACTGTAGCAATGTTATATTCTAACCTGGTTTATCAGCTAACAATTTACCAGGTTGAGATTAACCTTTGAGTTACCAGAAATTACAAAACTATCATTTAAATGCAAATTGGTTAAGGCTATTATCAATGACTTAAGAGGAAATAGTTCCGTTTGTGGCCTTTATATACCTAAATATAGTAAGTATCCCATATTACAGGGATTTTTTATTTCCTAGGTTGATTTTTGACAAAAAGTAGCATTTAGTGAAATGCTTTAGTTCCTACTGATTGTAAAATCACAAACAAAAATATAAAGCTGTTAAAATACAGAACTGATTCCTTAGACATTCACAGATGCTGCCAGATGAGCTACACCCTCTGTTAAGCATTAAGTTTCTAATTCAGGGAGAGGAAATCCTCCTGTATCTATTAATGGTGGTAACACTGAAAGCAATCATCTTGACTGTGTATCTTTCCAGAGAACGTTCCGCATACCTATAGGTTCTCAAGTATGCCTATGAGTATTTAATGGTATGATTTGCATTTTTAGAAGTTCCTTGAACATGGAGTTCAAATTCTTGATGCTAACATGGGTCTTAATAGCACCTAACTAGGTTCTTCCATCAGAGGAGGTGAACAGAAAGGAGAGAATCTGGTCATGGCATATACAGTTAGTAAACACCTATATCAAAAAAGGAATTCCTGCCAGGAAAAAATCATGGAGCCCTAGAAGGATGCCTGTAAATCACGTAGCTGTGTAGACACTGCCATCATGAAACCCCAAGTTAAAATCTGAAAATGTCTGAACTATAGCTGTGTTCTCCTGGCTGTAGCTTGCTAAAGGGAAAGAAAAAGAGAGATAAATTAAGGTAATTTTTCCAGAAGTCTCTTGCACCTTCCATTTAATTTCATATGGCTCTAATCTGACATTCACTTTAATATGTCTGTGGGTATGGGGTTGGCTAATGCAGCCCAAGAATCTCCAGAATGCTTGAAAGATACCTCAAGTATGAAAATATTTATATACAGTGTAAATTCTCATGTTTTATTTCCATCCTGAAATAAATGTGACCCATTTAAAAAAAAAAAAAAAAGAGCAACTGTAGGTTTGGGGGCCATTACCAAATCAGAGGGGAGACAGCTTTTCCCATACAATTTTACAGAGATAAGATCCGATAATGTATCAAGGGGCACATGACTTTGAACAGCACTGAAAAATTCAAAGGCCACTTCCTCTTAGGTTTAAAGCAGAAGTGTTTTCTGAACAGTTATAACCACCTAATAGTGTGTCACTTGAACTTGTCCCCTTCCACCTCATATCTTCTCCCCTCCCTGCTCTTTTCCATTTATGTTCCTTAACCAGACAAGTCCTCTCCAAGAGGCAGGGTAATTTACATATGGGTTTCCTGGGAGAGAAGATGCAAAAGTGAACATGTCTATATTGCTTCCTAGGACACTTAGGAGTTTCAACTGGGAAATTAAGCTGAAGATCTTAAAAAAAGAGGGAGAGCCGTAGCTCTTTATCAGCAGGTTAGTCACTAAGAGTCAGGTAAGACCTCAGAGGAAGACATAGGAAGACATCAGATGATCTGTCCTTGTTCTTGCACTTCAGATACTGTCCTTCTCCATTAAAAAAACAGAATGAAAGCTATTTATAAAATGGAATAAGCCTCCACAAAACACATCTTTTTATATAAATGCAATGACTTATTTGAGCCATACTGTTCCAGAGACGAGATGCATTTCACAACACGAGCTGCTCCTCAGCACTGCTACTTGAACTGAAGAATGGAAACATAAGTAAATGGTAGCACCAAAAACACATCTCCTTTACATTAGGCAAACATAGACTGGAATGGATATTGTAGGTGACAAAATGACAGCAAAGTACTTTGAAGTTCGGAGGTGTAGAATAGAAACTCTTGCTAAGGCTCTCAAACACAGCCATGTTTCCCTACTTTGCGCAAGTTTTTTGTCGCATTCTTATGTTTTGGTCTAACTCAGATTAAAATCCTGCAAGAAAAAAGCTTGCAAGCTTCTTCCAGTGTTCTTGCACACATGACAGGTAGAGCCTGATGTCATCTTATTTTTAAAAGTCTGCCTGCTCAGGCACTTCCTCTTCTGTCATTAGTACCTCTAATACTTTCTTCTCTTACGTTAGAAGAGGCCATGTAAGGATCACTACGTTTTACATTATTAGCAATCCAACTCTGCTTGAATTAATTTTTCCTATACAGCTTATAAGTTATTACAGTATTCCACCATTCCATCTTTTTCCAGGCTTCCTTATTGCTTAATGTAAAATGTTGTTCTTTGTTACTCTATGCTTTTAAACTTCTCATTTGTATACGCGGATTTTATAGCTTTCTCTCTCTTTTACCAGGTGTCTGCCTTATTTAATCCTCTGACTAAGCATCCTAATGATTTTGTAGGAGTTTCCTCTGCTTTTATCCAGCATTGGCTCCAATTCCTTTTTTTTTTTTTTGCTGTTACAGTCTATATTTTACTGGAAAAGCATTTGCTGAAGAGGTCAAAAACACAACTTACCCATTTCACGCACTCATCACTGCATTCATCACTGCTTGAAATCTTGCCCCAACTTTTTTGTTCTGAACATACCCTAATCACATTTTAGGAGCAGGCAGCTCAGATCTATTTGGCGAAGGGTGATGTGCTCACACACACACAGGCCCACTCTCCCAAATATTTTTTTTCTTTACAATCAAGGCCTTTTATTGTTTACAAAAGTTAACCTTTACTTGGCCTGTACAGCAAAACAAGATCAGGGATTTTTTTTCCAGCCTGTTCCCACTACCACAAGCACTTTCAATTAAGCAAGCAGAAGTTGTGCCTGAGAAGGAAGCCACCTTGTACAACATAGTGCTCAAAAGCCCAGGCAATTAGCCACTTTTTAAAAAAATATTTTCTCTATCAGTGTTTCTTTTAGTATCACTAATGCAAAAACATTAAAACAGCAACAGAAACACCATAACTTATGAACTGAAACTGCCTAGTGACCTTCTGATATGGTTTGAGAGAAGCAAATATCTATTTTGCTCTTGAATTCTGAAGCGAGTTAAAATATTTAAGTGCTGGTTTTAAAACGTTTTCAAAATACACAAAATCAGACTACATATGCAGCTGTATTCTACTAAACTTTTCCTAATTCAGCTCAAATATACAAATCTCATAATATCAGCAGTTTATCCTCAAAAATTTCTTGACATAGATCTCTTGACTTTTGAGGTGCCAGAAATGTCACAAGACCAAAAAAAAAAATCTAGTGCTAGACCCACTATGACGGAAAACTAGAACGAGCATCAGCAGTTTAATGCCCGAGCTCTTACTGACCATTTTCTTCTCCCACCCTGACAAATCTATGAACTGTTGGCTAAATCCCATTCCTAAATCACAGTTGCTACCATCTATAAAATGTACTGTTACCAAACAGTTAAGTTGTATTAGCAACTACAGAAAAATTATGACTAAAAGTTGTGAATTTTTTTTTTCCCCCCACATCCATAGAATTCATTCCATTTTCAATAGCTGGCATTATATTCTAGTCCTCCATGCGAGACATCAGAAGAGGGACAGTTTGTCAAGTTAGTTACATTGCAGATGCTGTTAATCAAACCCTACTGGCTCATACAAAAACACCTGCTCCAAGCTTAAAGCAAAATGCCTCACAAGAATAGAATAGAATAGAATCATTAAGGTTGGAAGTGACCTCAAGGATCATCTAGTCCAACCAACCCACCACATCCTATTACCCACTAAA
>VWZZ01002570.1:233909-254132 GCA_013399095.1 Psophia crepitans | reverse complement strand
ACTTACTGAGGGTGCACTCAATTCCCTCATCCAAATCATCAACAAAGATGTTGAACAGGATGGGCCCCAGCACCAACCCCTGGGAAACACCACTCATGACCGGTCGCCAGTTGGATTTCACTCCATTCACCACCACTCTCTGGGCCCGGCCATCCAGCCAATTATGAACCCAGCGAAGAGTGTACCTGTCCAGACCATGGGCCGCCAGCTTCTCCAGGAGAATGCTGTGGGAGACCGTGTCAAAGGCTTTGCTGAAGTCTAGGTAGACTACATCAACAGCCTTTCCCTCATCCACCAGGCGGGTCACCTGGTCATAGAAAGAGATGAGGTTGGTCAGGCAGGACTTGCCTTTCACAAACCCATGCTGGCTGGGCCTGATCCCCCGGTTGTCACGGACATGGCACGTGATTGTCTTCAAGATGACCTGCTCCATCACCTTCTCTGGCACCGAGGTCAGGCTGACAGGCCTGTAGATTTAAGCTGCAGAGTAATTGAACTCTTTTTCCCTGCAGTATCACATCCACATGGATTCAGTGTTTCTTTTAAGAGCATTAATGGGAAGTATGATGCTCTTAAACATGGCTGAAGTTATGAATCTGAAGAAACACTTACTGGTTTTAAAGACTTTACAGAAAGATGGCATTAGATTTTAATAGATTTGCCTAGCATATATGCCATAAAGGTATAAAAACCTGTTTAAAAACATTCACATAACCCAAGCACTTGAAGTTTAACCAAACTCTGTATGAGATTTTTCTCAACTTTGCTAGGATACTTTCTTCTGACCCATTCCCAAAACGCAGTTCAGCAAGCCCTAAACTGTTTGTTGAAGCAGAATGGTGTTTCTCTTAAGACCACTAAAATAAATTTAAAAAATCTCCTCCTAAAGATCTGAAAAACCATTATATACCACCGAATTGCTCCAGCACAGATTAAAAACAGCTCAAGCTCTTCTACACAGGACAGCTGAATTCAGGGGTTTTGGATGTTCTTATCCTTTTTAATGTTGCTTTTTAAAGAAAGAGTAACAGCATTATTAAGCGTGGAATGTTAAATGTTTATGCAGTAGTCTCCCTTAAATGGGGGAACATATCTTCAGTTGCCACAAAGTGGTACTTAACACACTGCTGTGTTTTCTTAAGTAGAAGGAAAAACCAACAACCAGGTTGTGTATTTTTTTTCCTTAAGTGACTGAGTGATGCTGAACTTAGTTCACAGCATGCTAATTAATCACTCCAGAAACACCACACTAAGTCAACATGTGCCTACCTCCAAAAATGAGACTTCAGTCACTGCATTTGGAAGACTCAAGTCTTTGTTCACAAAAACACTTGCACTACCCAAAGCAGATGTTCCCAAACTGTGCTATGCAAGACACTTCAAAGTTATTTTGTGTGTGTGGTAGGCATTAGGAAACACCACACCTCAACAGGGGAAAGGGGGAGTGGGTGAGAAAGAAGAAAAAAAAAAAAAGTCAGAAGCTGTCACAACCTTAAAGCCTACAATCATGTGTGTGCTTCTTGCTCAGAATACTCCCATCAGGCTCCCAGATCAGGAGAATGCAAGAGGGAGAGAGAATGAGATTTAGATGGGAGTTGAAAGGCAAGCAGCCGATTTTTCAGAGCAAGAAGTAGGCAGGTTACAGAACCATGAAGTGTAGGATGAGAAATAAACTATTTTGTCGTTGTCAGAGAGGGTCAATACATCAGTGCTAGCTCTCCTCAGCTTAAAGCAGAGCCTGAAGTTGAGAAAAAAAAACCCTGAAGAATGACCACATGTGACATCGCTATAATGCAGCAGAACAGAAATTAGTGTGCAGGGCTTTTACAGCTAGCTGGTTGTACCTAGTCACCTGAAGCCAGAGTTTTAGTTCAGGAATATTTTTTTTTAAACATATGTAGGGAATATAAATTTACTTTTGTTTTTATCATTTACTTTAAAACATAAAATAAATCTCAGGAAAGCATGCAGTTGTTCAAATTTGTCAACTCTCACTTGAGCTTTGAAGCTTAGCAACCACATACCAAACCGTATGCTGCTTGTGGTTTCAAGACTTAGAGGCAATGCACTCTTGTTCCATAACTATCACAGAGACAACAGTCACCTGCTGAATCACCAAAACCATATCCTGGCACACCCACATTTCTTCTGAGGTACTTCCCATTCAATTGCTTGTCTGGTTACCTCTTGCTTCTTACAGAAAAAAAGTCAGCAAGAGGTGCATGCTTGTAAACTGTAACTTACCATCAGACCTATGAATATGACACTGCTTTAGCCACAAAAAGTGGAGGAAAAAAAGCTTACTAAACTTTGAAGTGAAGGATGAAAAGTCAAAAAAGAAGGTGAAGTGATTTACTTCCCTGTAGAATGAGAACTCTGGGAAGTTGAGCCTAGATGCACAAGGTACCTACCTATTATATGTTTGGGTTTTTCAACCTTTGGTTGCTAAAACAGAGCTTTCTTTTCCTATAATTTTTCCATATGTTAGAACAATGCAGAAAGTATATATGCACAAAGCTAATCAGACATTATGTATTTTTTAAAAATCATCACCCAATTGTAAGGTTTTTGATTTGTAGAAAAGACAAGTTAATGCCAAACAGAGAAACTACTGTTGATACAGATTTTAACTAAATTAATAATTCTGAAACAAATGGTTAAACTTTTTGCTAGAAAAACTTATCAAAATAACTGTTCTCTCGGTTTTATGCATCAATAGTCATTTTTATTATAAAGCCTAGGAATCTAAAGTTATTTTTAAATTCCCTTTACAGTTCAGTTATTTTCTTACTATCAGTTTCACCTGACTCAAACTTGGAGCTGGTACTCAATGATTAACTCACATGAGTTGTTTTGGGGTTTTTTTTACTACTGAAAAAATGCCTTTAACTTTGGCTTCACCCAACTGATAGCTCAACAGCAACTTCATAGTTTTTGCCTGGGGATTTTATCTATGACTTTAACTGAAAAAAAGGAAACAGTAAATTACATTCCATGTATGAGACATGACAGCTTAATTTTTCTACTAGTAAAATGCAATGTTGAGTTCTGCCACTATCACATTAAAGGGGCATGGTGGTAAGTTTGGAAGGTTTCTTTACAAGATCATATAAGTCCAACACATGATATAAGGGTATTAATGAATAAGTACTTTGTTACAGAAATATCTCTTATTTAAATTGAGGGAAAAACATATATTCCACCCAAAGAGATGAAGCTGTCCTTTTATGGAAACTCAAAACATTTCAGCAATTTAACCGAAGACTTTCTGCAATGATTGAAGCATGGCAAGGGAGTCGAGATAGCTTTTGAAGAGTTGCTTCCAGCAACAGTTCCAGCCCAAGACTGCCTTTTCTCAGTTGGGATATGGGCCTTATTCCCGGTTTATTTCACTGTCAAGGCCCATAGACATATCTCATTAAAGTCACATGCGTGTCCTCAGTCTGAAAGAGGAGCCCTTCCTCATCCCTTGCAGAAACCACTAGTCATGCCCTACACTTCACAGGTTGCCATTGACATCAACACAGATCTCAATTGTATTACTTAGAGGGTAAGAGGAATGGATTGCTTGGGACAGAACTGGAGGAATGCTCTGGAGAGATTTCAGCTCATCAGCTTGGTGATACGACAGCAGTAAGGGTCAACACTGAAGACCTTATTAAAGTCAAGGGAAACATTTCCCACTGCTCCTTCACTGGCCACAGAACCAGGCATCCTTTGTAAATGGTAGTCAGGTTTGTCAGGCACAATTTGCCCATGGTCTACAGATGAATAAGACAAGATAAAAGCTAAGAACTACTTCACTTAACTAACGCAGCAGCCATTTCAGAGTACTACATCCATGTTACAAGAAACACGGAGGGATCGAGGGTAGCTGATGCTTCTAACACTGAAGGTCAGGAATGGCAAGTGCTCCAGTAGAGGGACCGGAGTCAGCTAACACAGCATGAGACATGCTGAGGAAAGGGGGACACTTCAGAAATAGACAGGCTGATACATTCCTTAAAACTCTTACAGCCACAGGTCTCAAAACCTGCCTGCAGGGGAGCACAAGCCTTGTGTTCTAACTTCAAATGCTGATGGGGTGCCTGAAGATGGGCAACATTTTTTTTCCTTCCACACTTATTAGCGTTTATGCCATCTGATTAGCATACTGACCAGGAATTCACGTTTGCATTGTTATCCTTCTGAAGGATCAGCTACAAACCACAAAATTAGATATATTAGGCGCTACCTGTCTACAAACTTTCCCATTAAATAGGTCAAGAAAGAATATTAACAGAAGTCTTTAGTATCAGTGTGCTATATGACACTGTTTCAACATCCTGTAACATTATCGACAGCCTGGTCTCTGGTAAGATACTACATAAAGCACCACACAGAGCATGATGGTATCAAAGCAAAATTAAGACCAGTTGTGAGGACAAGGAGAAAAGACTGGGATCGTTCTCGATGCATCTCTTTTCATTGTCTGATAAAAGTACACTAAACAGCAAATGGTAGAAGAGACACAGGGCTACCCTCATCTTTCCTGCCAAATACACAAAATGTTTGTGCATCACGTTGAAAATCAGTAAAGACGACATCCTTCAGTTTCTAACTCTGATATAGCCATCAAGAGGCAAGAAAGGAATGCACTAAAGCTGAAGGCTTCAGCATGAAAAGCTAGTGTCTCACGCTGGCCCGCAGGAATTGTACCACTGAAGACGTGACAATGGAGTCTGATGGAGAGTCAGGATATTTGACCAGCCAGGCCACAGACTTGTTCCAGTAGAATCCTACTTTATGCCATCAGTTAGAATTTGTGTTGAGGGGCCAAGCATGTACGTCTTTCAGCTTACTAGATGTTATATGATGCCATGCATAAAGTGTGCAGAACAGAGCAAGTCAAGAGGCACATGGGTTGAATTTCAAGAGGCAATTATTCAGTGGAAAAAAATGAGCATCTCTTTCTTCAATTAAAACCAGAGTTTAGCATGCATCACTGAAGGCAACTAATTCCTATTTGTGTGTCCCCTTTAATGTCCACAGCTGGCAAGCAGCAAATCTACATTTCCTTAAGGCAGTTCCATATAACTCTATCCTGATTCTTACAGTTTCCTTCATTTAAATTTCTAGAATAACTATGGTAAGCTTTATCATTAACGTAATGCTTTGTTAGAAGTCCATCACTGCACTGAGTTGCAGGAACATCTGGGAGGCTTTTCCCAGGAAACATTTATTGATAAATCATCTGAAACTCTGAAGAGCACTTTTAAAATTAGTTTTCTTTTACCTTTTTCAGATTCTCTTAAAAAGAAATTATAAATTAATCCATTACAATAACTGAGCTCTCGTAACTAGAATTAACTTCTGGCCATCTAACTAGATTTCCAAAACAATTCACAAAACAATCGTTCTTTAACCAGTTAGTGCTCTATCAAAGCATGTATGGAGCAGAAACTGTTTTAACAGAGCTTAAGTTTTTGTTTACTCAGAAAAAATAAACAGTGTTATAACTGGCTAGAACTGTAAACATCTACAAAGCTCAATCATACAAGCAAGTCTTATTTCCTTATCAGAATACAGATAAAGTCAAACAGGAAAAGCAGAGCATTTCTCCTATCAACAAGCACACACAGGAGGAAAACTGCTGAGTCATAAAGGCACACACAGCATTAAAAACTATTTCAGTATGAATATATTATTTGTACGTATTTTTGAAGTGTATTCATACTGAAGTCTTAAATTACCAGGACATATTTTTAAGGTCATAGGCAAGCAAACTATACTTGTACAAGTTCAAATGGATGAATCACAAAGCCCAAAGAAGGATATTGAGAGCCTGGTGTTACCTTTAATTATACTTCCCCACCGCTTTTGGAGGAGGGATCAACAGATACAGTGGCTTGTATAACAAAACCAAAAAGCTCCAAATCTCATTATCTTTAGGTGCTACAGTATAGTAATAAAAATGTTAACAAAGATTACAAGATTTGCGAGAGACAGTGCCAGAGAAGCAGTGGTACTTCCTGAGGCCAAGCTTTTTATCTTTCTACCCGTTCTGGGTTTGAACGTCATGCTAACCCTAACAATGTCAATCTCCAGAACACGTCCATGGTCAGCATAGGATAAATTCTATTTTAGGCTCTGATCTTGCAAAGGAGAGAATATTAACAGCAGCAGGTATCCAGAGGAAAGCTCAGAACAGTATGCTTAAAACTAATCTCCCTATTAACAAGGGCTGTAGAGAAAAGACAAATGCTCTGCATACTGGGACAGGACTTTCAAGAAATTTTACAACAGCTTTGTGGAACCTACACTGACTTTCCATATGCCTTTGATTAAATAAATACACATAGGGCAGAGAAGAGATAACCTTCTATTTCTCTTCCTTGTTAAGGGAGTTCTAACAATGATTAACATTAATCACTGAAATACTGCAGTGCAACCGAAAAAGAAAATTCAAAAAATACATTAACTATCAGTATATGTACCCAGTTTCTCCTCTTTATCCTACAATAGATATCACAAAGTAAGAACTTAATAAACAGAATTTTCAATTTCAGATGTTCAGTTTGGGGTATATTAAATGTCAGTTTTATCAGTCCCTAGGGGTATAGGGCTGCCTAGCTGCTTGACAAGCCTAGTGACATGGCACTCCTAAAAATAAAACGTTTCCGAGCAAGCTAAGAATGAGCATGTAACAATGAAAACATACACAGTTTGAGATTTAAGATGATGTCACAGCTACATGGCTCTAATCATTTTTCAGGATCAGAATTTAGGACTTCAAAGCCTAAATCCCTACTTAGGTTCTGTTATGTAAAATACAGGCTAAAATAGCCTCCTGTAGCAGACAGCCACAAATGCTCAGTATGAATCTCACAGGATTGGGGGCAGGAGGGAAATGTTTAAGGGGGGAAAAAAAAGTACAGCAGTGTGGAAGAGCAAGCATGGATTAGGAAGTAACTTCAATGGTACTATAGTCTGATACTGAAATAAACATACAATTCCAAGGTTCACATTTTGTAATAATTTTGGATTGGGGCCAGGGGGGAATACAGTACAAAAGAAAACATAGTTGGTCTGTTCAGGTTTCAAGCATTTTATTTCCTCCAGCTCTAGGATTCAAAGCAGCTCATTCAAAAATGTGAAAATTACTTTGTATGCACTGTAGAAATGCCAAATACAGAAAATCTAATTAGACAGAGAATGACATAACTTTCAAGGCTGGAAACCAAGCAAGTTTAAATCTCAATAATCTTTTACCAGGATGATACATCAGAATCACTAAGATATGTGGTGGATTCTACATTTAACTTCACATCAAAATCGGATGGTGTTCTACAAAAACCACAACCAACTTCTCTCAAACTGTATGGTGTTCTGTACCTTGGGAGTACAAAAATGGCTCAAAACAAAGTCATGAATCAAATAAGACTGGTCAAGCCCACCAGAAACTGCTGGCAACAGTAAATTCCTATATGGCATCAACAAACACTTGCAAGCAGTAAGGGCAGCCTGACTCCACTGCTCTACCCTGGAGGGCTTTAGCTTTTCCTGACATGGGAGTCTACGTATACAGCAGGAGGAACAGGGAAAGAGGGTAACGTGGAAGTCACACTTTCAAAAAACAGATGAGGAAGACTGCATTAGACGAACAAGGCAGGTAAATATAGTAACAGTCTAAAATAAAACCAGGTCAGGCAAGATCTGCTGCATTATCATGGCCTGAACAGGTTGAGTTTTAATCAGTTGTTTTGTACTTTCAGGTCTGTTTCAGACCACCATCTAACATGTGGCAGAAAGGCTATCTGTATCCCCTAGACTATAGATACGTTACAGCCCCTCTCAATGTGACAAAATAAATACAATGCCTCCCACTCCGCCTGTCTTTCCCATCTGTACATCTTATCTTTAGCTATACTCTCCAGAGCAGGAGCCACATGCAGCCTGTTCTCTCCAATACACAGCATGATAGAACAGGGGGGATCATACAAAAAATACATTATATCAAAGAATATATTTTATGTGATGACAATGGGTGCATCACAAATTTAAGCTATGTTATGCCAAGGAATGTGTGTTAATTATATTACAAAGTAAAATTAGGCAACGTGAACTTACTGGAAAAAATTCTTAATTATTTTGTTATTGCTGTACTTGCCAGAATCACTTGCATACAACATAAGAAACCAATTCTAAACTAATTTTAAGCAGAAACTTTCTTCTGTAATTTGCTTATTGGACAGTATTCTGCAAAGGGGAAAAAAACACATACTTTAAACCACAGAAATTCTTGGCAAAATGGATGAAAGGATAATTAATAAGCAACAAGTTAAATTGTTTCTAATGTATCGATACACACACAGAGCACAGCTACCTCATTTTAGATACTGCAAGCCTCTTCTTTAATTCTCAGTATACCTTTAAAAAGAAAAATCATTCCCCTAACATTAAAAAAGTGATCAATCATGCAATCTCCACTTTCATCCCTTTAATCTAACTGCTTTACCAAAACCCTGAGAAGACTCATTATAAATGTTCTTCCTTACTGCAGTGAAGTATTTAAATTACTATCAATTCATCATATAAGAACCAAAGCTAGAAGCAGAAGTATGCCTAAATGATTGTCCAGTTGTGCTCCAGATGCTGAACTCTCACTAACCTGCAACCACACAAAAAGCTGTTACCCCATATTCTACTTCATGAACGCACACATGCATGGGCACTTAGCATCAAAATGGAGTGAAATAACACCAGGACAACATATAAAGCCTTTCTTTACTGACTGTCAGCAGACACCTGCCTGATTTATCCTAGTCTCTTAAAAATAAAAAGCTTGCCTTAAGCCACTTTCAGAAAGTATCTTACACACACAAAATAAATACTCCAGCAGTGATTTACGCTAACCTGCTTGACTTTGAGGACTGCTAATCCACTTCAGTACAGGCAGGTAGCACTGCACAGCTGAAAAGCGACACCACCTTCAATTACTTCTCAGCTTTGACTCACCATACAAGAACTTTGACTTCATAGAGAAACAGACTTGAGACATTATTTTAAGCCACTACTGAAACTTCCTTCTTGACTACAAGGTCAAATTTGTACATATAAAAGCATGCTAGAGTGCTTGACATAGGGATACAGGAAGTCTTCTGACACCATGTGGACTTGAGACTAACCTGAGCACACAGAACTACTATCTGCAGGGCAGTGATACAGAAGGATGACTTAGCAGCACAATAACTTCACTAACAAACTACAACAATCAAAAGCAACCATTTAACAGAATACAATCACCAACAGAAGATGCTTTGAGGTTGTGGAAGAGGAAACAAAGCACACCTATTTTCTACAATCTGAAATACAGTAAGCATGCAGGGGTCTATCACATTTCAGGTGGCACTATGAAAAAAACTCATCTTTAGCTCTGGAGACAATTCTGTACCATCTTAGTGACTGAGGGTAGGGGAAGATGCTCTTTTGTTTGTTGGTTTTGGGGTTTTTTTGTTATATATATATACACTTAGCTTTTAAAGTACCAACAAAAAAAAAACCTTTAAGACATCTAATTGAGGTACATTTATTCAAATTTATGTAACTTCTTGAGATGTCTTTCACAAATCAGTTCTTCCCCCCGCCCCCCCAACTTCCGCCTTCAGAAAACAGACATTCATTCTGGATTATTTAAACTTGGAAAAATGCAAGTGTTTTCTTTGAAAAAATATCTATTGTTACAGCAAAACCTTGGGTTTCCTTTCAAGCAAGATCATATGATTACGCGTTTATATTTTACTTTCCGCAGGAATTTACACACCCCCCATTTGTATCCTGTTATTCATTTAGAGTTTCCCTTTACTTCAGCATGCCGCGTTAATAAGTGGACCTGTTGGCTCAGCCTGGGCACTCAAGGTGACAATCAGTGCTCACTCTTGCATTTGTCAGATTTATTCTATAGGGCTTTCTGCATACATTTAACTACAGAAAACATTCCTTCAAAAAAGCTTCTGTGAGAAGCACTGCACAGACAAATTGTGAAACTCCAACCTAGGGGTCTGCAGGGCATTTTTGTTAATTCTATACCTCAAAGCACTAAATTTTTTTTTGGAGTCTAAGTTTCAACTGAAAGATTCCATATTATTTATGTACATTAAAATAGTATACAAGATCATATTTTCAGTACTGGATCTGTCATAGTCACATATTGGTTACTTTTGTTTACATTCACTTTAGTCATTGATGTTACCCTTTGAACACCTTCAGATAGATACCGATTACTAACCTGATTTGTAGTCCTACAGTTCAAAGGCCTGAAAGAAAGTAGCAAAAAGTCTTTTGCGATTAAAAGAGGTTAAGACAGCTTCTGCTGAAGCTATTCTACCTGAAGGTATTAATTTATAACTTGCTTCCCCTTACACTATTCAAAATATCTTGCACAAGATAAGCAACATCAAATTATTTATCTTTTCACATTTACCAGGCTTTTTTTTTTCCTATGGAGACTACAGGAAAAATATCCTGCTGTAATGCACCTAGCATACACACTTACTTGTTGCTTGAAAAGTACTTTCCTATGAGGCAAATCAAAATTCTGGTACTTAATTCATTATAAGACAATTAAATACCCAATATTCTACAGTTGTGGTCCAGTGTGGTAGCGTTAGCTGCATAT
Organism: Psophia crepitans; assembly: GCA_013399095.1. Lineage (NCBI taxonomy): Eukaryota > Metazoa > Chordata > Aves > Gruiformes > Psophiidae > Psophia > Psophia crepitans. The sequence goes on along the minus strand of VWZZ01002570.1, from coordinate 243,475 downwards.
GTTTGTCTGATGTGGATACCATCCTAATAGTATGGTAATGAGTTGAAAAAACAGGATACATTTGCTTTAAGTCTGGATCCACAGTAGTTTAATTGCAACCTGAAATGCAAATATAGCTTTTCTGCCACTAACGCACATCTAATTCATCACCACTCTAAAACGGCCGAAAGCTACCTCTGCGTTCAAATTAGAAACAAACAATGGATGTAAATTTTGGTGTGAACCAACTCTGTCTCTTTACAGCTAAAACCACGAGTTCTTTTCCTATACAGAAATCATAGCCTTAAACCCCTTTATTCATGTGCAAATTGTCAGGGGGTAGGAGAAACAAAAATCAAGTACTTCCATTGCCTGAGAAATTGAGATTTGCTATTATCACTCTACCTCAAGGAAGGTAAAAAACTGCAATCTTGTAGTTGTTTCAGAATACATAATTTAAAAAAAAAAAACCCAACCAAAGTTTCATTGAGACTAGAACTTCCTCTTCAATTCACCAATAGAGTACAGATAAGTCAAATCATTTTTTTAATGGCAGTCAACCTGAGATAACTTCTCACAAAGACTTTGTTGAAACTGATGGGCCAAGAGAACTCTTTCATTTCAAAGGAGCAAATACTTTCATTTGAAAAAAATCACTGCAAGAAATATTTGACCAACATTAGCCTTGACTAGATTCCATACTAAGAACTGTACTGAACAAGCACAGAAATCAAGATGCTTGCATATATTCTTCAAGCCATAAACCACACAACATAAATTTATGAGCATTACTAAATAGAAGCCACTACACAATACATGAAAATAAACGTTCTACATTGCTACAGGAAAAAGTGGAACTATCTTAGGCCATTAGGTTTTGTCAGTCCTTTCATCCATGGTATGGAGTGACTATCAAGAGCCTGAGGACAGATGTTATCTTATGTCCAGAAAACTTATTAAATTGCAAGATTGTTTTTTTTACTAACAACTCTATTGCAAGCAAGATTTCTTAGCTACAGCTGATCAATATAATTCCATATTCAGTATACTACTATAAAACTTCACTGACTGATAAAAGAAGGACAATTATTTAAATACAAGCTCCCTGGCTTTATTCCAACAATGAAAAGGATCAGACTATGTCTGCCTTTGAAAAAACGGGCACGAAGCCAGCCATCGCATCTCACCCTACAGAAGAACTCAACCAGTGAAGGAGATGGGTAGGACTCCTTGGCCAGCTCTGAGAGGGTCCAAGAGAACACATGCTTCTGGCCTGATTACTACCCTGAGCACCACCGTATTACCCTTGCCAGGGCTGAGGCAAGGGAAAACCTGCCCACACAACTGGAGAACCTTAGCTGTCAACTTAACACTTGATGCCCCACATTAATCAGGGCTTCAACACAGGAAAAACTTTGCCTCTCATTTTTTAAAAAAAATCACCTTTGCAATAAACTATAGGAAGGGGCAGGAGCAATTACTTTATATTAAAACAAAGTCATTTTTGATGCATCATTAATCAAAACATACAGCTGATGGGACCTCACATGGCACGTTTTGAACGGTAATGGTTTCATGAAGGCAATTCTCGAGGGGAAAAAAAGAAATCTCTTCAGTATCTTTGGAAGTCTAAGAAAAAGGACTGGAAGACTCATTAAGGACAATATTACTTCCAAATGCAAGGCTTTGAAAGACTGGCAATTTAAGCAAAATGTAAGTCATTACATTTGGTTTTCACGAAACTGGAAAGTTTACTTTATACAGTTACATTCATATATACCCACGCAACTGGATGTTCCATTAAAATACAAATAAATTAACAGTTTTAAGTACTTAAACAGCTGTAATCAACATACAGTATGAAATTAATTTTACAAGCAGTCTAAAACCAAATATATTCCCAGTCCTTACCGTCAAAAAAACTTTTGGCTCTCAGGTAACTGACGCTAAGCCTAAGAACAGACAGCTTATCCAATTTGGCGATAACATCTTGAGGGAAAGGTAGAAGGCTCGCCAAGCGGTCCAGCTCTGCATTTAAGCGGTCCCTGTGTCTCTTGGATGGATTGGACTTGACTCCTTCAGCTGGGGATGGCTTTACTCTGTGGGAAAAAAAAAGAAAAACAAAACCCCAAACAACATAAATGTAAGTTCCTTCCCAAAATGGAAGTAAATATTTGCCAAGCCTAATTTCACAAATTGTCTTTTAAACTTTAACAAGCAAAATGTTTTTCCCAAGTGACTTTTTCCTGTTGGAAAAAATTAATCTAAGATGGTTTAAAACACACACACGCCCCCCGCAAACACACACACTGTTAAATGAAGCAGTTAGAGCTACAGTGGGTATTTGAACACGTAATGAAAATTTGAAACCTTGGAGATTGAGTGTTTTTAATAAAAAGTTTCCTACATTTTCATTCAAATGTCATTTGACTTATTCCAAATGTATAAATAGCTGAATAACTTTCAGTAATATTTGTGTACAAATGCATTTGACAGTGTATTTTTTCACTTCAATTACAATTTCACAGGTGTCCTTAATTTCTGTCAATGTATGGAACAGGCTATTGTCAACTGAATACAACATAAGTTTTAGTAACTTGCTAGATGACAAGACATCCAAAACTGTGCAAGAAAACAAGAGGTACAGCTCAGTCAGCAGGTAAAAATCTTTGTAGCAAATGCTATTGAGCTCATCCTTTCAGTCACCTCTCAGCTGAAGGCTTTTGATCTGAGTACAGCATGAGGCAGGCACGCCTTTGTACCTTACAAAGTATAATTTATTAATTTATAACAAGAAGCTTTTTAAAGTTTTTTGTAAACTTGCTGTTTTCCATTCATACTCACCCTGAGCTCCATCTCCAGATACATGGGAAGGTGGGACTATCCAAGTATATAAAAGTCTAAGAACAGGTTTAAACCATACTCCTTTGAATTATAGTCAGTCATTATGAGCCAGCACTGAAACTAAATAATTTATCTGCACAAGCCACAGTAGATTTTATGATATTTAAACAGTTTTCTAATTAAAGAGTGATTCAGTCTCACTGTTCCAGTATTGCAGTTCTACTTGAGATCTGCAGTAGTTATCAATTTGCTCTCACAGGAACGTTGGTTCTGCAAGATGTACCACTCGCAAAAACACTGAGCATAAAGATTTTCAGGAGTTAATTTCTCCAGTATTCTACTTAGTCTGCTGCAAGCTTCATCCTTATATCAGTTATATCAATTTTATGATGAGAAATTGCAAAAGCTCCAGCAATTATTTTTGCCACTGTTGAAAATGAACCACACTGAAAAATAATTTCATCTTGTATTTCCAGTCAAATAAGTAGCGATAGAGTGGACATTCCTATTTACAGCTGGTTTTTACTTTAAGTTTCAATTACTCATCTTATTAGTTTAAATCCAAGCCCTTCAATTTACAGGCATTGTTTACTCAAGGGTCACTTATCAAAAAGCTCACACTTAAGTCTGGGTGCCTGTTCCCCAGCACTACGGCTGCCCTTTAGCACGTTAAGGGAGGCATGCTCCTGATGTGGAGCCTGGAAACTTGAAGATGCTGTAATACATTATATTTCTGCGTGTTAACATTTTGTATCAGCAGCCACTACTTACTCCCTGGACAGACAAAGTTAAGTTTGCTGCAGGGTAAAGACTGTCTAGGACATAGTTCTAGTAGAGCTTTATCCTAAAAACATTGGAAAAGTGGCAAAGATAGATGAATGGGTCAATATGAAAATTCTCTCTCTTGAAAAAAACCCCATAGGTCTATCATCAAATGCAATGGATGACAAATTTAACTATTTGTTATATGTGTGCTTCAATCACAAGCCCTCCCTGACTACAAGACCTGCAGCTCAGCATAGCCTCAAGTGAATAGTAAACTTAAAATAATTTAGTAAAGTTTTCTTCACATTCTCTTATTCTGGCAAAATATTGACTTGTACAATCTATATGATTAACATAATTAAAATATAACCTAACAAAATAAAGTTCAAAATCACCAAACACCACCAGTAACATTAAAAGTTAATTCATAAATATTTTTTAGGCATTAATCTGCCTTAAATGTATAGACAGAATAGTAAATTCCAAGCTTTAGCAGATATCAGTTGTATAACAATCAGGTAACAGCTCGCTACCATCAAATCAAACAGGTCTGCTTCAGAGAAGTGGAGGTCCCCATGGAAACCATTCAAAACACACAATCTTTTCAAAGTCAATCAGCACTTAATATCAGACTTTTCTCATTTTCACAACTGTCCTCCACTTCTCTGAAAACATCTATAAGCAATTTGACAGGTTAGTTGAAATTATAGGCAACTGTGCAGTTATCTTATAAAGCTGTTCGTTAGATCTAGTTGGTTTTCCTTTACTTTCTAACGATTTCTTTCCTAATCAGAATATCCTTATGCTTTCAACTAGTTATAAGCATAGTAACTTAATAAGAAATGTTGTATACTGCTATTCGCAGCATAAATCTTAACATGTTCTCTCCCTCCAAATCCAAAATAATTGATTTTTCCCTATTTTTTCCCATTCTCCCCCAACTGAAATCCATTATGTAAAAATGGATCTTTCGGTGACGAAGGGAATAAGGGCAGAAGTGCCAGGGGCATAAGTAGCAAGCTAACCATCTTCCATCCACTTATATAAACCCTTGATGCTAAAGACAGCCCTAGCTGCGTTGCAGAAAATTATCTTCAAGGAAAGCTACATGCTATGTCAAGATTAAATCCATGCATCAGTTTTATTTAAAAGATATATTTAAAAAAATAAAGGAGGCAATGAATTTTAAGCTGAGCTTTCAGTTCTTGATCTTATACCTTTCACAGGAAATTTGAATTCCTTAATCAAAGGCCAGAGGTCTCTCTACACTCAGTGCCTCCAAACTAAGCTACAATCCTTATCACCAACAGCTGCAAGACAAACAGGCACTCTTAATTCTTGTTTTAAGAATTCTAAAGGATTTCCCATCATAACATTAGCTGACTACTATTTTCACAGGTCTACTACAGGCTACTTAATCAGAAGCTTTCATTACACATGCTTACCATGTGTGCCTTCGCAAACATTAACAACACTAAATTGTTAAAAAGAAAGTGCACAAATACCTGAGTCATCTTATTATCAGAAGGACAAAGTAAGTTTTAACATTTACATGCTAATTTGTATTATTTTAAAAGCAGTTCTTTGAGAAAACAAAAACAAAAAACAAATTTATTTTAATATGACAACAAAAATTTTGAAAAGGGGAAAAACCCAACAACCAAGCACTGAAAAGCATGATACCTTATTAACAAGACTGAAGTGTGAAATGAAGTCAGGAAATAAAAGAATATATAAAAACGACATGTTAAAAAAATAATTCTGTTAATAAAACTAATTAGAAGTTCATCAGAACTGTTTTATCACCTAGGAAAAAAGATACAAGGAAGAACATACATGTCACCTAATGGATTGAATCTTTTCAGCTGCGTATAATTTTCATCTCAAATTTAATAGTACATGCAATAACATGTGTTATTCTTATGTATATTATTTAATTCGATGTAGGTCAGGTATATGAAATGCATCAGTTACCACTAAGCAACTATTACCATAGGTGACATCCTCCAAAATTCTCTATTTTAGCAACTGAAAAATACTTGTAAGCATTTACACTTATTTCCCACACTGAATTTATGATTACTGAAAATTCAGCTGATGATTCCTTTGGAAGCAACAAACTTGATACAAACTATCGATCTCTTGGATCAAAAGTTGTTGTCAACCTATCTTGGAAGGGAGAAGAAACCCTTTCCAGTGGCTACTTCAGCAAGCAACAGAAGCAGCAAAGCTTTAGACCACTGAAGGAATAAAGTCATTTCTACTAAAAAACCCTCAATCAGCTGCATGCTACTTATTTCATGCTGAGCAACCATTTGCCCTCCAGTATTAAACAGGGTTTTAGCTTGCTCGTTTTGATTTGGTCTATGAAGGACTCCACCAGATTGACAGAGATTAGCCAGAACACCAACCAAGGATCAAAGTTTCACACTCCGTTTTAACATCTCATCACTGTTTAAGATGACAAGCCCAGGTTATTTGAAAAGAAGAAAAAAAAAATTAAAAAGCTGTGTTCCTATCTATTGACCATGTTATCTGCATTTGTCTATCTCCGTTTGTTGCAGATTCTCTTTCTAAAAAGTATATTTTTGCAAGAAGCATCAACCAAAAGGCAACAAAACACTCACCACAAACCTTAAAATCAGTGAATTTTAAGTAGCAGCCTACATGCAACACCAATGTACCCCAATACTAGCAAGGTTAATTGTTTACATACAATAAATTTATTCTACATATGATAACAGCTTTAATGTCTCCATTTCAATTAAGAAGTGCAAACTGCTGCTTGTAGCAGATACTGCTTTACAGAAAGGAGTCTTATGATTATTTTTCTTTTCTGATGAACTTCATACTTCTGATGAGAGCTTTTTCTGGCACTTTTTATTTGTTTGCCTTGAAAGAATACATAAATAGTTTCATTCTTTAAACTATTTCCACGCTGCTTTCTGAAGTTACTCTGTCTACTCATAATTAAGGATCAACCAGTCAAACATTTTTCTCTGGAGTATTTAATATCATATATACATTTAAGCTAACACAGAACAAAACCATATAATAATTTCTTATTTAGCCTGCTAGAGAAACATACCATTACGCTTTTGTGTCTACGTAGTATGAAACATTTAGACCTCCTCACCCCTTCCTGGTCAGTAACATTTATGCAGTTACACAAAATAATTCCTATCCAAACATTGAAAAAAAAAAAAGAAAAAAGAAAAATGAGGCAAATCAAAGCTAGTAGGCAGAAAAATATAAACACTGCAAGGTGGAGCTATGTTTATATTATATTCTTCACAGCATGTTAGAATCTATCTATAGTAAACCCCACTTCCATAAAAATTGCATTTTATCCTTCCTGCTACAATGCTAGTATATTAATTCAGCAGTTCAGTTAATCGCTGGAGAAAATAAATTTAAAGAGATTTTAAAAGAAAAACAAAAAAGGAGAAGCCGCCGCAGGGGCCGCCCCCCTTGCTCCCCGAGTCTCAGCGGGGTGACACCCCACGGACGCGGTGCCACCAGGGGGCCTCGCCGTGCCCGGACACTAAATGGGGAGGAGACTTAAAGGCTCCAAGGTTTGAAGAAAGTGATTTCTGTAGCATATTACGTACAATTAGAGTGCACATGGCTTAGCAGGCCTTTTTTTCCCCCCCTTCAGATGACAAGATAACAAGATGAACTGCAGGAGCAGTTGCCTATTAAGTCCCCCCATGATTGCTTTTCTTCAGCTGCCATACTGTAACCCCTGCCCAATCAAACCAGCGCATTTCACCACTCCGCGCTGTCAGGCAACAGCCCGAGATTCCCTCTCGGATTCAGCTCTTCACATGGCACATAATAAAAACGGGAAGTTGCAGGGGGGAAGTTTCTTAACCCGGCTTTGAGTTACCACCATGGCTTTAATGAGTTATTTGCACCTGAAGCAAAAAGTGTTTCTTCCACTTTTTTTTTTTTCCCCATGGCAACTACGGCATTATACAGTTTCTTCCATTAGTGCAAACTAGCTGCCCATTGCCACAGGTTACCAATTATCATCTATTCAGCATTACATATATGGCAAATAAAACATTTAAAGAACTATCTACAGAAATAGTCTCCAGTCTCTTCTACAAAAGATACTAGTCCCAACAATGTTATCACTTGTTTTTTGTTTCATTTCTGTTTGTTTTTAAGAGTTGTGAATTCTACTGGGGGAGGAAATATTAACTCCAAATAGACTAAAATCACAGTAGTGTCAAACCATAGGGCAAGAAAACACAACATAGGAACTGTTCATAGAGTTTAAAACCTTTACTAACCAGCAGCAAGTACATCTTCCCTCCCTCCCCCAATCAGTTACAAAAGATTATTGTGCCTCTCACTTTTTTTGGCCTAAAAGTATGGTCTGTAATTAGTTACGTGAGAAATCAGAGCCCTCTGATCCACTAGCAATGCTCTGTGAGGTCGGTCTAACAGAAGCCACAACCTAAGTGCATAGCCATTTTGGGGAGAAGAGAAACACAGAAGCATTACATGTGAGATAGATCTGTCTTGCATAAATACAATTTCTAGTAACCCAAGAAAGGTGGGTTAATAATCAGCCTCCACTCCAATTTATGGGTGAGCAAACTATTTTAATATTAATAGTTTTATTTTAAGAATAAACACTTACTTCTCCCTTTGGTCCTAAAGGGCAAAGTCCCTCAATAGATAAATGATTTCCATTAGTAATGAAAAGCCTTCGAGTTCAACTAATCAGAGAAGCTCGGCCAACTTACACAAAAGGGAGATACGTGGAAAAGCTTTACTTACGTAGATACTACAATAATGTAAAAGAGAAAGTTTCACATCCTCTGATCAAGACTAACCAGAATTTAATAGTAAGCCAGAGATGAAACGATCTTACCAGCAAGGCAGAGGACCTCGTCCTTTCACAACCAGGACTTAAGAATTATTTGCCTTTAGGAACTAACAGTTTACAAATATCACCAATACATTTTTATTTCTTCACAAAACCCCACTCATTTCATTCTTAAAATCCAGATCTACAGCAAGAATTTAACTCGCTCCCTCTACATGTTTGTTTGAAGATTAATGGTCAAAGCAGCAAACATGGTTATTTTCTTAATGAATGCATTTTCTAGCAAGGGAATTCATTATTATTTTTTTAAAAACCTCCGTTTAGACTTCCTGTGGTAATTTGTAGGGTGAAAACCCAGTTATGTACCTGCATTCATTCTAACAACTCCAACTGTAAAGAAACAAGCACTCAAGCTAATGCCCCTCCTCTCAACACAACGGTCTGCTATAAATCTAAAAACGTATCATTCACAATACAATTTCATTAAATATTTGTCATTCTCTCCCTTAATGCTTTTGCAGTCTTGGTAGGGTGGTTTTTTTTTTAACATCTACAGAAGTACCCCGCAGAACTAGACGGGGATTTTTTGAGCTTTACATCACAGTTAGCTTATTTTTCTTGCTGCTTGGTAGTTTAGCTTTGCTTCTTTTTATGACTCTTGACTTTCAGTTGAAAGTGCAAGTTAAGCATCTCCTGTAGCCTGAAAAATCGTTCTCGTGAGACCAGTCTTTGAGCAGAGCCGGCAAAGCCTAGGACTCAAACCTACAGCAGGTGCATGATATGAAATCACTCAGGTACTGAGCTGGTCCCAGAGTTTCAAAAAGATAAGCCAATAGACAAAAAGACACTATACGGCCAATTTTAAGGCTTTTGGGGGTTTGGGTTTTTTTTTTTTGTTCTTTCGACCGGTTAACAGCACTTGGGTTTCTTTGAAGCTGAACAAATGAAAACATGCAATGTAATACCGGAGGGTTAAAGCTGGTCCAGCCCTTCCAAATAGGCTAAAAGTAGCCCTAAACGGTCGGAGTTGCCGGAGCCGGGAAAACCTGCCCGCAGAGACACCCGAGCGCCCGGCAGCGGTGCGGAGCGGAGCGGTGCGGGCCGGGCGCGCCGCAGCGCGGGGCGGGGGGAGCCAGCG